>VUYV01000101.1:2184936-2320885 GCA_008711295.1 Anarhynchus alexandrinus | reverse complement strand
TGTTCTGTCACTAAGTTTTCCTGTCTAACAGGCACCTAATTTGCCCTGCTACCACAAGAGGCTTAAGATTTTTCCTATTTATACCACACATTCACACTGCACCTGGATGCATTAACTGAAGCTACACTCCAGAGCAGCCACACTTCTGAAAACACATTCTCCTTGAGAAGTAAGAGACAACTGTACAGGGAAAACCAGGTCTGCATGTTAACATGAAGGGAAATTCTAGGGAAATTGTATTTCCTTTCATATATCACATATTTGTGAGATAATATAAAAATTCTCTGATGCAAAATTCAGTTATAAACTTGAAGGGATTGACAGAAGATAATTTATTATCAATTTTAGTAGATTTCATCATGTTTGGCTTTAAAAGTAAATTCATAAAGCATGTTACTTGTATAAACTAAATTCCCCACACTTAAAAACTTAATTGAAATGGAATCTGTTCGAGGATTCCACAATCTGTCCAAACCTGATTACATAAGGAAAATGGGGGTTTTTTAATAAACAATTTTAAGAAACTGAAAGAGCAAGAAAATGAAACTAGAATATGAGAATGTTTCCCAGTCGAAGAATCCTGACATATACAAGTACTTAGCTGAATCTCTAACTGCATAACATCAGGCCTTTTAAAAAAAAATTAAATTGTCAATGGTTTTTACTCTTTCTGGAAAGACTAATGCTTTTCATTAAAATTAAATCAGTTTATTTGTATTTTGTTTGATCATATAAAAATATACCTCTGAGTGAAATGTCTTTGTTTTCTTTTCTTTCCCCCATGATGACAAGCTTATGACCAAAGAATTTGTCATCAGTTCTTTTTTGCAGCTTCCCTTAAATGAATGTATTATCTTATACTTTTCATCATGTAAAAAGCCAGTTTGTCCGAATTGCAAGACTTATTAAGAAACACTCAGTACAATCTGAAAGTAATAAGTAACATTCTGTCACTGAAAACCTCTCTATCAGCTCCAACATGGTCATCTTTGAAAATGGGATTTTAAAATCGGCGCTTGACAATGCTTACTTAACTTCCAAAGTAACTTCTAAAACAAAGAAAACAGATTCTGGTCTTTTTACCTGTGCAGTATGCAAGTAATTGTCTCATGGATAACATTTCTTCCCATTCATATTTGATAAGCTCTCCTTTAAATCTGAAACTTTTGCTGAGAAAAATAACTGAATGAGATGAGGAAAAGTGGCTGATTTTTTTTCTAAACCAAATGATGATTTAATTAGACGTTATTTTTCTGGTTTACGGTTATGTACAGAGCAACAAGCTAGAGACGATTGCTTCTTCTTTCTTACTTTCTATTGATTTCTGGACGGGGGACATAACACACAGTTGACAACAGTATTAGCTGCAAAGAACTGTTCATAGTCAGGGTTCTAACTACTTGATTTTAGCATATTTTTTACATTTTCAAATATTCCTAATGTGGTTTCGTTAGTTCCTTGAAAATAATCAAGCCAGCAGTGAATTATTTGCCCTTCAACTGTTTAGGAATGATAATGATTGGGAACACCTTGAAAGTGCCATGGTTTGAGGCATCTGTAGTCACAGAGAAAAATACATGCTTTTCAACAGAGTCTTTCATTGTTTTCTCAGTCAAAAGAGGAGCTAACATGTTGTTGGCAATACATGAAGCTTTTCTCCTACCATGATGTATCATTTTAGCTGTGGGTTAATCCTGGAAAATACCATTTAATTGGCTGTCACAGTTGGGTGATCTATTTGAATGACTATGGATAATAGTATGGTACGCCTTTGTTGCTTCTGCGGCAGCCTTCTCATTTTCTGCATTTTCACAATTCCTCACAACAACAGTAGCAACAACAGCAACAACGTCAAGAGTCTTGTCCTTGGGAAAAAAAGCAAGAAATTCTTGCATGATACTTTCCAGGTTCTTACTATTGCCTACCAGACAATACACCATCACTTCAAGGCTCCATTTTCCTCTACTCTAGGAAGCCTTTGGGCAACTACTGCTATCTTTTCTGATCTATTCATAACTATTTCTCTGACTCTTCCAAAATGATTATTTTTTTTTTAATTATAGAGCCTATTTCTTGACTGTTGACAGAGCGAGGCTGTCTTTGATTAATATTATTACTGGGTTTTGTATGAGGCTGGTACTTGATCAACTAAAACCACCTAAATAATTAGAGTCCAATTTAGATTATGAGCATTCTGTGCCCTCCACACCCCTTGTATATCATACCAACACACCACAAACACTGCTCCCATAAGCTTGAAACTAAGATAATAAACTGTGGAAGGGTTAAAATCTCCTTCAGCTTCCAAAAGGTTTGACTTCACCAACCTGTGCAATCCTATTTCTAATTCTTAAACTGTTCTGGAAATAAGTATCGAACTTCCCTTTTATATTTCAGTCCAAACCATTCAATATGAAGTAAGCTTAAAAGAATTAATAATGGTAGAAACATTTACATGCAAACAGTGTTACAGAAATGTTAAGCATTACTGTTTAAGACTGGGACATAGGACAAGGCTGTTCAGGGAAACAGGAGAGAAATGGGAGCAAAATTTCTGAAGGGTGGGAGTATCCCTCTTTCCGTGCTCAGCCTAAGACCACAGGTGAGCACACCCAGAAATGTTCTTTCTCTATGTCCTTGCCATGCTCAGATGAAAAGTACTAAGAGAAGGCTTTGAGACACCGTGTTTTAATAGGAAATGTCCCAAACATTAAGGTGACATCTATGATGTCTGTTTCTTTAGTTTGCAATTTGGTGCACTTGAAGAACATTAAATGAGGGTAAACTTTTCAGAGTTTGAAGTTCATTTTCAATAAAAGAATATTTTTTCCACTCCAGCTCACCGCTGAAAGGAAAGTTTAATCAACAACACAGTTGCCAAAGATTACCCTGCAAAGGGCTGTCCTGATGGATCCAGCTGCCCCTTTCATTGTGTGACAAATGAGCGAAAGAAGAAATGCTCCCTGAAATAGGGGATGAGTGGTTCCCTCTTCCTGAACCAGAACATTCACACACCTGATATCAAAACACGAAGAGTAATTCTGGGGAGCGCAGCCCACCTTTAGCTTCCCTGAGTCATCATATCTTACCCTGGATAAGTGGGCTGGAAGGAGGAGAGGACTGCCCTTTGTTTAGGTGGAACATCTTCTGAACAGGCTTTTGATCATTTGAAGAGGTACAGGCCGTGCTCATGGCCAGTTTTGATCTTGATGGAAATAAATACTCCCACAGCAATTGCTGCATGATGTGCACTGTTTGTTCCCCAGATTGCATGGTGTATAGATTATAAAAAGCCAGCAACTATGGTGATTCCAGGAGAGCCCTGGAAGGCTTAAAATGTTACCTTAGCATTACTCCTTGACAGATACTGCTTGTTATTGCATCATGTGTGCAACTTGCATTCTAGTTTCAAAAATTCGTAAAAATCTCTCAGATATCCTGTGGGAAGGAACCGAAAGTAGTGGAATGGTCTACTGTTTTCCAGCGAAGCTATTTTGAATCCTACACACTCTCTTTTTGTGGAAATAATGCAGATAGAAATAAATGAAGTCTGCTGGAGAACTCCTGGTAAAATAAACAGCATATTTCATATGCAGTGTATATTCAAAACCCTTGTGGTATCACCAAGACCAACACAAGCCTTCTGTGAGGACAATAATTCTCACATGCATGTTTTGAAAGTTTTCCTTGCTTTCAGCACAGCTTGGGATGAGCAGAGTAGCACCATTAGGGCTGCCCGTAACTTTCCCCGAAGTATCTCTGCCAGTGTGGAGCTTCATTTCAGAGGCTGCTCAGGAGCCAAATGGCCTTTGTTTCCACTGTCCATGCTCCTGCTCCCCCTCCAGATCCTGCCTTTATTCCTAATAGTCTCTGAGAAGGGGAAGAGCTTGGGAAACACTTCCCCACTTTTGACCTTTTTTGCGTTCTTAATCTGAGTTTATCTTTTTGAGCAGCATTGAGGCTGTACCTTTAAAAGACCCCCAAAATAAATATACAAACCAAAACACAGAATGATTAGGTTTACAGTGCTAGTAAAATATATATCTTTGAAAACTTTCCAAACTGTTTTATGTCTAGAAATACTTCGAATAACTCGCTCTTTTGTGAGAATTTGCTTTGATACTTTCATAAAGTTACAAGCATGATGGTTACATGGAGAAAATCCAATGAAAGAAGCAAAGTCAACATTCAGATTGTCACCACAGTAAAATGGCTATTCAGGTTAAATAACCCTGGCAAAATATTTCAGCAAGCAGTCACAATTGTCTCCATAGCTGAACACTTTGAGTCAAAAAAAAAAAAAAAGCTCTTCTCATCACTGCCTCAGCAGGAGTCTCAGAGTAGGAGGATGGAAATGGAATCTTGCTTTTTTCACTACAGAGTTGCCCTCTGGCTGCTTTAGGAGATTATTTCACTGATTTCTGGCTATTCTAAAGAGTGAAAAACAGCTAACCTCACACTAAAAACAAAACATGCAATTATCATTTAGCATTTCCTTTCCCTGAGAAAACATTTATCTGTCTCTCTGCACCTATTTTGGCTCCTTGGAGACCAGCTCCAGTCCTGCTGTATTCCAAATAACTTCTTACACTTAGTGAAAGGAAGGGCTGGAGATGTTTTTCTTGGCCCATCCCCAGAGATCCCTTCATGCCTCCTCCTCGCTCTGCACTGATGGGTTATCTCTTCTGGTTCGATCAACCATTCCACAATCAGAAACACAGCATGAAATTAGAAAGAATGCGGCTCATTTTAGAAAACCAGCTGTAGATCTCTTCCCATCCCTTTTGGTGGAAGACTCTTCATTCTTGCTGAATATTGCTGCTTCCCATTTCTTTTGGGACTCTTCTGTTGGCTTCTCTTTCTCTTTAAGCATTCCCAAAGACATCCCGGTTGCTATGATCACACCACAACTGCACTTCCCCGGCCTCTTCTCTTGGTGTGTCAAGAAGGTTAGGGTTCATGTCCTGTTGCAGAGAGGGCCTGATGAGAAGCTCTGTCTTTGACGGGCCATAAATATATGCTCCTTAACTGGTCCACCTGAGAAAAAGGCATGTCCAAAGCATGCAAGGAAGTCAGAGGGGAAGTAGAGGAAGGCGATACATTGCAGCGGGCAGACTTTTGGTCACTGCTATCTAGTGGCAATGTAACTCGAAATGCTAATCAGAGTAGTCACTCCTAAAGAGATTGCTGCTGGAAGAAACAATGTTGTTGGGATTAACAGAGAAAGCACAGTGCCCACTCTGACCTGTAATTTAAGGCTTTACTAAGACAGCAGACGGGTTTTATGAGCGAGAAAGAGGGGAGCATGGGGGAGAGAGAGAGATTCCAATGCATAATTCAATGTGGTAAGAAACCAAGGTTGTAAAATTGTGAATTTAATAAGACAAACACACAAGGACAAGCTTAACTCCTGTGGAAACAATAACAAAATAAAAATGAATAATCACGGAACAGAAGAAACAAAGAAAGAGAAAATTAAAAGTCTGTGAGCATATGTTAATCTCTGTACTTAATATAATAAAGTACACCATTAAGGTCTCCTAAGAATGCTTGATATCTGAAAAAATATAAAGCAAATTATAAAGATACTCAATAGTATTCACATATTAAAACAAAAGATGTATCAACTTCATAAGCATAGTTCTTGAGGCGTTAACTTATTCAAAACAGAAGCCAAACTTCCCTGTTCAAGAAAATAAATGCACTCTCAGAGAGTACACACAATACGACTTTATGCACATAATCTCTGTATTAAAGAGTTTGTTTTATTGATGAAGAGAGAGCCTTTTGGCCAAAGAAGTGGAAGAACATTTTGAAACATCTTTAATGCCATTGGCAAGCTAGAAGAGCAGAGGTTACCATGATGTTCTGTGTATTGTCACTCTTAGCACAAGAACAGCTGCAAAGGAATGGGAGACAGGGCAGTGGTGAAAAAACAGACAGAATCACAGAATCACAGAATGGTCAGGGTTGGAAGGGACCTCTGGAGATCATTTAGTCCAACCCCCTTGCCAGAGCAGGGTCACCTACAGCAAGTTGCACAGAACGGCGTCCAGGCGGGTTTTGAATGTCTCCAGAGTGGGAGACTGCACAACCTCTCTGGGCAGCCTGTTCCAGTGCTCTGCCACCCTCAAAGTAAAGAAGTTCCTTCTCGTGTTAAGATGGAACTTCCTATGTTCAAGTTTGTGCCCATTACCTCTTGTTCTAGATGCCCATTTCAGGCTGAAGGATCAGGTACAGTGAGGGTCTCGCAGAATCACAAGTGAGAGGAAAGATGGTAAGGAGCACATTGTAAGGAGGCAGCTGGTAAGATCAGATGGTTAAAAGTCCTCTTCCAACTGTTCCCCTCCAGTGCTGTTTCTAGGGTATATCCTGAGGCTATGTTGTACCTTAAGAATCCACATACCACTCTACTACAATATCCAAGTGTCCCAGAAAGTTGCTCCTTTATCCTTATAACACTCTGGTTAGGGGAAAAAAAAAAAAGTTATAACCTTCTTTTTCTTTCTCAGAAGCTGAGATACTGAGGGCATCGGTGTCTTCTCCAGGGTTGTGCAGGAATGCTACAGCTCACCAGGGGTTTAAACCCCATTCTTTCAACCCCCCTCCCATTTGAAACCATCCTGCCACCCACCAATGAACATTTTCAAGGGTCAAAATAAATAAATACATACAGTTGTGCATTTTTTTTGTGCTTTTCCTCAAAGGAAGCACTAACTCCCCACAGCTGAATAAAGGGAGACTACAAACATCGCTCAATCACTGCACACCCAGTCATCCACCTTGCTTCATTGGCAGCTGACTTCCTTACCCTGTTCCTTCCAAGGTAAATCTGCCACACAGGCAGCTAAAACTAAGAAATGTAGACATACACCAGTTGGTGCCACTCGGTCTTGGGGACAAGTATTGGTCCCTGGACATCTGTGATTTAGCAGAATAGATATACTCAGGTCACAGAGTCTAAATTCATTACAACACAAATAGGATCCAAAAGGAAAGTTTAAAGCGCTGGATGACAGAAATAAAGTAAATAAATGAAGCATCAGGGAGCGAGGGACTTACATCCCGTGTCCATAGGATATATCTTGTATCCACAGGATGTGAATAGGTGTTACTGTCATTAAACAAAACGATGCACGAAAAAGCCAACTGTGCACAAAGTACTAGAAAAAGCTCATTTGTAAAAGCCTTTATTTGCATTTGAGGGAAATGCAAATGTTTAACCGCTCTGAAAATGAGAACAAGACTGTTTCGCCACATAGGCATGGAGAGACACTCTGCAATGAGAGTCTCAACTTTGCTCAAGTCCTTCTTGCTCTTGGCCTCTGGAGAAGCCCGGGCAGCCCTGCACCCCTCTGCACTGCTGGACCAGGCAAAACCAGACCCCTCTCTGGTTCTGCGTTACTGGAAGCACACTTGGAGGGGAGGCTGAGAATCCATATTTGAAATACATAGCCCCGAAGACCGTGCCGGCTGCCTTCAGCAGGCTGAGCTGAGCCTTTCCACATTTCCCAGCTAAGGACACTCTGGTTCACAGCGTACCTCTTCAGAGGAAAATAGAGGAGGCAAATTTTGCCCAGAGAGGTTGTTGAGTCCCCATCCCTGGAGGTGTTCAAGGCCAGGCTGGACGTGGCCTTGGGCAACCTGGTCTAGTGGGAGGTGTCCCTGCCTATGGCAGGGGGGTTGGAACTCGATGATCTTCAAGGTCCTTTCCAACCTAAACCATTCTATGATTCTATGATTCTAAATGTCTCCAGGCTTCATCTAGGCTTCATAACACAAGCACAGAGACATTTCAAAAAAGTAAGTACCTGGGGCCTATCCTTGCCTCAGTTTCTTCACCTCTTGGGCATTTTTTTTTTATTATTTTGATCTGGTTTTGTGGGTGGCTACAAGGTAATCCCTGGGCTCCACTCATCCAGGTAATACTTCCTACCAAGCCTTCTTGTTTTAGGTGGTTTGACACTCAAAATAGCTCTGTATTCCTTTAAGACCCTACTTCTCAAGCCAAACTTGATCAAATTCCAGCTCCCCCTAGATTTCAGTCCATTCTTTTTTGATATGAGACTCATATTAAATCACCTATTGACATTGGTAATTCTTCATTGTCCCTAGTCTGGGGAAAAAGTGACACCAGATGAAATAGCAGATGGCTGATTGCCATTCACTGGGCCATTCAATGACAGTAATTTCAGGAGTCTGGGCTGTTCCTATCAGTTTTATATGAGCACATTCCTCTTACACTCACAATCTCCATCACTCACCAGTTGAGGAAATTCAAAAGGAGCCTATCAGAAATTTTNAAAAAAAAAAAAAAAAAAAAAAAGAAGAACCCAAACAAAAAGTTGGAAGATCCATCTTTCAAAGCTCATTAGGGAAAATGAAATATAGTCATGTAATGATGTGTAAGATAAACTCACTCCCTAACACAGTTTAACCTCACTCCCTAACTCAGCATCTGTTCTAACACTGCAGGATTTATAACTGATACCGGAGTATAATTTTTACACTATATTAGAACGAATAAAAAGGAATTCTGCTACTACTTGTGAACTGGTTATACTGTCGTCAGTCAAAAGAGATTAAAATGGATGTAGCTTGTATGGGAAAAATACTTCATCTCCAGTGCAGTTTCACTTTCTAACCAGAAATTAAATAGGTATTATATGTAGGTGATAACACGGGTACTTTTTGTACGTTTTGCCTAAACCCCCCAACACTGGACAGGTAATCAGAAGTAAGGACAGCTGCATCTCCAACCCAAGTGAGGAAGGCGCTCCATCCGTTGCCATGGTAACACTCCCACCTCTGCTCCCCCCACCGCTGGTCCCCTCCCCGTTGCTGTGGTAACCACTTGACATCAGTCCCCCTTCTCCCACCCCTGCATCCCCCCACCTTGCTTGGACACCCACCCATCCTTTGGCTACGAGCTCAGGGCACGCACTGTTGTCGGCACCGTGCAGCTGGAAATTTAACGCAGGGAGATGTAGGGAAAACACCGGTTTCTCTCACACAGAAGAGGCTGTGAAGGCGCTCTTTGTTTTGTTTGAACGCATTTATGCAGGGATATGCTATAGGGGGAAGTCATGGGGTCAATATAATGTTTGTATGCCGCTTTCTTTGGTACACAGACTCAGGCTGACCCTTTGCCCAACAGTGAATGTCACCGGTAATTAACTCTACAGCAGTCTTTTTGCCGGTATTTTTTTCCTTGTATTATTTCATGACAGAAGAGAAACAACAATATTGACCCAGACGCATTTCTCTAACTCAATGTGTTTTGGCTTATTCAGGCTGCATTTCTTTCATTTCTGAATGCTGCTTTTAAACTGGTAGAGGTTTTATTTTTATTTCTATTTTGTTTTTCTTTTCCCCAGTTTTAGTAAAAGGAAGATGAAAAGAAATGTTTCGCTTAGGATCTTACAGTATTTCTTTCTGAATCCTGCTAAAAGTTCTCCAGCCTTAAACATTTTCCACTGCAAAGAATATAAACTTTGTAAGCTTTCCAGCACAAGTTTTCTCAACTTTTCTTAACCAATTTAAACTTTCCCAGATTATTAAAGCTCCTTTCACTAGCGGAATGGCACAAATCTTTGATGGTCTATCCCACTGCTGAATCGTGACTAGCAGACAACTGGAGGTCCAGCAAGAAGATAGGTGGAAATCCAAGGGCTAACACTGGTTTCTGTTTCTACCTGGTACCAATACACAGTCACGTTGTTTTTTTCACTTGAGCATCTCCAAACTTGGTGCTGTTGTAGCAGGAGAGAAAAACTCAGCTCTGATTCAACAACAACTTATGCCAATACAGGAAAAGAACAAATCTCTTTTCTATGGGAATTTTCTATTTCACTGTTATTCTATAAATCATATTTCGTAACGCCCAGCTGTGAAGTTTTGCTTTAAAAGTGTTTCATGAAACAATTCATAATATACATTTCAATTGCCTGTGAAAGGGAAAAGTTATTATAGCAATTTCAATACCAAAAACTAGTCCATTGTGAACAACATGAAAGAAGTGGACATGCTTTTTGCTAATGCAACCCTGTGTGAATCCCTACTTTTTAATTTCCTAGCATATCAGTAAGAATGGAAACAAAGGACCCAAAGTACAAATTGTTCCAAGTAGATTTTTCTCATTCTTAATATGTGGAATGAAAGCCATGAGAAAGATGGTTGAAATTGTTCTGGAGGCAATAATTGCGTGAAAAAATGAACTAAAGAATGTGAGAATTCTCGAAAGCAGCTATTGAACAACTGAATTTTTAATTATGCATTTTTGAAAAAGCAACCGTCAGTCCTAGTTAATAAATACATACAGATAAGTCAGCAGTCATTAGAGTGAACAAAGCTTGAGGAGCAATCCTGATGCAGTTTATCTCTTTCTCTAAGCCCATAAAGAAGAACGCTCATCAGAGTTGCAAAATGGCCACCTGTTGGAACTTTGCTCATTAGAATTTAGTGACCTTCATAATAAAAGTGGCATTACCAGTGTGGGAGAAATGAGTGATCAAGTGTGAAACCAAAGATTTTTCTCATCTGAACCTTCATTTGAGGTTCTTTTCATCTTGTTCTTATTACAATCACAGATTTAGGAGTGCTTCAGAGATGAATGAGACTGAACAATCACAACAGCAGACATGGGAACTGTTCTACCTGATTTTATGTTCTTTGATAATAAGCCAACACTAATTACTCTGCAAATGGAAAAAAAAAAAATTGGAAGTTCTACAAATTAAAAAAAAAAGGCTCCCAGGGGACAAACTCTGGACAGTTGTCAGTGCTATACTGGTGAATGCATCTAAAATTAAAAAAAAAAACTGATCATGATTGTGTCTTAAAGAATGAAGAGTAAACGTACAACTGATGGCTTTTTCCAAAGCATGACAATCTCTATCTAGATGAGGGTCAGTGAGGACAGGTGGACATTCCTCAAAGCATTTATGTTCTCAAATGTATTCAAAAGAGTTTTAACAGCTCTAGGAAGCTTAAGTTCAGGAGAACAACTGAGGAGAGCTCCGACCAAATTTGCTGAGGTGCTTCAGACATCTTACATGCCTAAAGATATGCTATGGAGCAAACTCAGCAGAGTCCTTCTTAGCTGAGGTGACAAGGGGTTCCCCCTCCAAAGGGGTTTGAACCCTGAGCTCCCACATCCCAGAACAGAATACTGTTGGGTACAGGCTGAGGGAGAAGAATGTTCTGGATGTCAGCACATTTCACCCCTTCTGTTGAACATGTGTCATTGCGTCACCAGAAAAATAAGTTTCACAGAGCCAGAAAACAAGAAAGATAGTCGCTTTGACTGCAATCTACTGCTACTTGCAAAGTTAGCTAAAGAGTGGGAGATGAGCAAGAGTTTATGTACTTCATGTTACACAATTACTGGATAAAAAAAAATAAATAACATGCTAAAGCTTTGTTCTTCTATCTTAGCTCTCCAACCCTGTCTAAGAAAGCACTTTCTGGTCCAGACTTCCAGTTTCACATAGGTATTTAGGGCTACGCAAAAGTCGGTGCTTCAAAGCATGCCCTCTTTCATCAAATGTACTTTTTGTTCATTTAGGTACCCCAGAACTCAGAATAGTGCCCAGTAAAAATACTGAAATGGGAATAAATCTCAGAACTTTGCCAATGTTTGGGTGTGCTGGGAGGCAGTCAAGTTCCCAGAGACAGGTGATGAACGTTTATGTCTGGGATGAATGCCACAGCTCTTAAAACCTCTCATTTCAATTTGACAGGCATTGCAATAGATCAGGAAATGTAACAGAAAAAGGGCCCATTTACACTGCACCTTGAAAGTTTCCATAATATTTTAGAAATCAATTATTTCTCATAACAAAAACTGAAATTAAAAAGCCATTCGATCCAGTTGAGTAAAACTTGGTATTTGATATGGTTCAGTCATATTTTTACAGAGAAAGCTGAAGAAATTATAAATAAGGGCACAAAGCTGATATGACATTAAAATACATTTACGTGGGTGAGAATTCTGAAGTAGATCAAAAGATAATGTAATCAAATGGCAAATGGCCTAAACTGATCAAGATGAATAGCAAGCAAATGGAAGTAAATGATCAAAGGGTAACACCTGCTGCCGCAGACATCATCTATGTTAGAAGTATATTAATAACCTGAAGCATCATCTCCATTCCTATCAGGGACCCAAATATTAAATCTATGAATCACAAGCAAGCCCCCACTTCTGCCAGAAATATTTTCATATACGCACCCAAGTGACTTGTACTCCACACACTAATGGACAATGAAGGCTTATAATGAACATTAGGAACTGCACGGACAACTCAGCATAAGGTTGGTCTAAATTATCCACTCAGACTTATACTGCTAAAAGCCTCAAATCTGGGGGCTAAACAAGGTTCAGTTTAGATACACATATTAGGAAATACAGTTCTATTATGTGATTAAGAGTTTCTACATCAAAATTGTTTTAGTATATTGCAGGTGAGGTCCTTAATGTCACCAGACATTATGGGATCTGACTTGTCCCATTATAGAAATCTATTTTCCGTACACATACCAGAAGCAGTATCAATGTCAAGTAAATGACTCAGGTTGACTTCATAATTATTGTTTTTATTTCAGTCAAAAAAGTACAGCCCTTTCTAAGTATGAAGTTATAATAGCAACATCATCTTATTTAACATTACAAAAAATGTTCTTGCAAACTCTTGAGAGAAGTTCTCATGACTTGGCTCAAGACCACAAAAGTTGCCAGAAGGGTAGCTTTGTGTTAGAAAACATGCCTTCATCTATGCTGAAAATCGGCCCAAACTGTGACCAAAAGAAAAGAAACCAAACAAACGAACAACAGACCCAAATCACAGTCTGTATTTTCTTGGTAGACATTTTCTAGATCTCTAGATTTCCCAAAGAATCTGTCCAAAATAGACAAGTTTCTCTGCTGGCAATAAACAGGACTTTCTTTGTAATTGTTGCTCTGAAGTGCCGAGGCCTTAGCTACAGAGCAAAAAAAGGAAATATCCTGTCTTTTCCAACCTGCACATTCTTTTATTTCCATGCACTATGTGGGCAGGACAGTTCTTTCAGACTACATCTTAGCAGAGCCCAGCAAAACATCATTGCAACACTCCCAATCAGGTGAAAGAGAAAATGGGGCAAAGAACTCGACTGAAGTAATTTCCATTAACTTCCGAGTTACACAATTTCACTGAGATCCTTGCATCACACCAGGTATTTCAGAGGATATTCACTCTTTGCTGCTTACAGTGGAATATGGCATGGAAAAATCACAATACAGATATTCCAAAATATATGTATACTGCCATGTTGTTGCAGGCAAATACTGACTTTTATAGCAATAAACTGATAAATCTGATAAATCAAATGGAGTAAAATATTGACTGATACGCAGATGGTTTTGACAAATGCTCGAAAGTAAAGGATAAAGATAGGACATGAAGAGGTTTCTGAGAAAAATGGTAGCAATTTTGGATTTAGAGACACCCAAAATTCTATCAGAAAATGTACAAGTAAATTCTTCGGGCTTTACCAAAACAGCAACAATAACTGAAGACATTTATAAAGTGTTCTTACTTTTGCAAAAGCTATGGAGACTTTGTGTGTGATAAAAGTTGAATCGATGGTCCCATTATGCATAAAACCCCCATATTTGCTCAGATTTTCTTTTTTTCTCCCAGCATAAGCTAAACATTCTTTTTCTTTTTCTATCTGATATTCATAAAGTACAATGGACAGAATTTAAGGTACCTCTTTAGAATTTTCATTACATGTTCAATTTAGAAATCCAAGTTCCATTCTGAACCTCTTGTGCTCAGTTTCTATTTTTATCAGGGTACTTCTCCATTCTATGAATTCACTGGATATATCAATGTTCTGTCTCTGAACTACTGCAGAAATATGCTATATAACTTCTAAAGCTGTTTAAAATTTGTGATCCTCAGGTTCTCAAATAGTGGTGCTACTCTTTTTTGTCTTTTATATACTGAGTATTTTTTTTTCTTCTATCTGCTTTTAAACATTTTGTAGATCACCGTAATCTAAACAGGAACTAGTAAAATTGCAAAATTTATCTCAAGACTGCACTCCAGGCTTGGCTATCAGAGATCCTCCTTTTTAATTTACCAGTTGAAGATAAAGCAGTTATATTAAGTCATTTTACACCAGCACAGAATCTGAATTTGTATGTTTGATGGTCGCACCTCTGTGCTAGAATCAAGTTCTGGCTCAAGCAAAAGCAGGAGTGTTGTTCTAGAGGTCTGTCTATGAAGAAGGTCTGTGCACCTTCAAACCCCACTGAATTCTGCCGGAGTACAGCACCCTTAGATGCCCTCAAAGTCTGCAAAAACTCAGCCCTTGAATCGATTATGAAATGGTGCGGACTGGTGCTCAATACCTGCTGCGGGAGTGTAAAGCAGCAGAGATTGGCAGGCCAAGAGTAAGACACTGGCAGAAGAGCAGGACCCACAGCTGCTGGGGGAGCTGGCAGATGTGACTGCAAGGCCACTCCAAATAATCGTTGGTCGATCATGGCCATTGCGAGAAGTACCCAAAGACTGGTGGAAAGCAAATATCACTCCTATCTCCAAGACAAGGAAGAAGGAGGAACCAGGGTACTACAGGTCGGTCGGCCTCGCTTTGATCCCTTGGAAGGTGATGGAGCAGCTAGTCCTGCAAACCACTTCCAGGCATATAAATGACTGGAAAATCGTCAGGAGTAGTCAACAAGGGGAAGTCATGCCTGACCAACTTGATAAACTTCTGCGACGACATGACTGGCCTTATAGATGAGGGGAGAGCAGCATCTACCTGGACTTCAGTGGGGCCTTTGACACTGTCTCCCGTAAGATCCTCATAGATGAGCTGTTGATGTTTGGGCTGGATGAGCAGACAGTGACGTGGGTTGAAAACTGGCTGAATGGAATGGCCCGAAGGGTGGTGATCAGCAGCACTGTTGCCTCTTAACAAGAATCAAGAATTTACAATAACGTATCTATGCCTTCCTTTGCCTTTTTATCCTTCTTGATTGTCAGGTAAGATCTGTATCTTTATGTATTTGCAACAACATTGTATCTTCCACTACCAAGCTGTTCTTTCATTTGTTATTGTCTTAGACACCTAAACGTTAAAGAGCGTACTAAAGAGTTGTATTTCTCCATGTCTGTAGGAAGCAAAGGCAGGATTGCATTTCTTTTTGTTAAACAGTGATCAGACTCTGAACACCGCCTGTGTGCCATGCTAATTGATTCCCTCCCTCTCAAGTGCTATCATAGAAGGGGGATCTGTCAGTCTCAAACTATTTAATTTCCTTAAGATCAGCTACCTAATCAGTAATATCTATTTAAAACAGCTTATTTGTAGTATGACTCTGAAAAACAAAACAACCCAAACAATACAGCTCAGATGTAACAACATCCTGCGTATGCTCGGTGTGACCCTTTGCTTTGGGACAGATAAGTGAGACAACCATATCAACTTAGTGCAATGTTTCGTGTGACAGAACACTATTATTTATCATCTATATGTTGGGAAAAAGGATTTCAAATTTCAGGTCTACTGAGATGGCAGCTTGGTACAAAATGAGAGACAGTTGTCTTGGTTTTCTACATGTACCACAGGTATTTTTGATAAAACAAGTAAAATAACGTTGAAGTACTACATGATGATTTCTGACATTAAGGTCTTCATATCAATCAGTACATTTGGAAAAAATGAACCACTATGGTAGGCACTAAATAACTATTTAAAGTACAAGATACATAGCGCAGAATCAAACATGACTTTTTTTTTTCCATTACCAAAGATTCAATTTCAAATTAAACCACCTTGTGAAAAATTTTCCACAATCTTAAAGCAGTGCCTACATCTGCATCTGCAAAGGCAGCGTCACCTCTAAAGTAGTTAATTTCTGATACATTTTCTTGATGTCACTTGTTAGTTTTACTCCAAACATTCACTTCAATGCCACAAATCAGAACTGCTCTGTTGCAGAAGTGCCAGCTCGGACAAAAATTGTGTTACCAGACTGATCAATTAATTATATAAAAGGCCTGCTTATCCTGCAAAAGGCAGTCTCCAGAATGCCCTTCCAAACTATCAGCTATGGGTCCTCTGGGGATTAAAAAGAAAGGCAGAGTTTTTATAACAAACCTCTCTAGAATGATTTGGGAAAACATTATAACAAACTCCCTTCAAACCATAATTTGCACAATGGATGTGAGTGACCCAGTGGAAATTAGTTCTCCTTTTTCAATTAGAAGCCCTTGAAATATTACCCTGCACATGATTACTTTTTCAACAGCAGCGCTACGCTTGTAAAGTCTGTGGCTGAAGAGCACCTCACGGCACAGAGTGCCTGAGCACCAGTTGCCAACTGTGCACGGCAGATGAAAGCTGAGAGCGGGGAGGAACATTACAAGATGACTAACAGCATTATAGCATTACTTTTTTTCTCTAGCAAATGAACAAAAATACCAGCCAGAGGCACTAGTGCAAAAATATTTTTGTGACCAAAACCCCAATATTTGTCCTGTTTTCAAATACAACATCTCCTGACCAGAGTGTTAAAAATCTCACAGAAGATTTGTACATACCTCTGCCCATAAAGATGGAGAAATTCTGCTGATATGATTGGAATAGAAAAATTACTAAAACTACTCATACCATGGAGCTAACTGATACTTTGTACTGTCTGGAAATAGCATGAAAGTTGCAGAAAGAGATGTTGAACCACGTACTATCACATTGAAACTATAGGATAGAATGATTACTGAGGTTGCCATCTGAATGCTGCCATTTCCTTACACATGTGCTTAACTAAGTCTATGTTTATATTCTCTTAATGTATTTATAGATAGGACACTGTTGTTTGATGCAAACATAATTTTCCCCATAAGCTTCATGGAAAATGTTTAAGTGTAAATCTGTGATCAGTGTTTTCAGGCTTTGCTGCTTGTGTGTAGGTCCTATAGCAATAGTTACGCAACATTTAAGAAACTTGATTTTCAGAGTTGTGAGGCATCAACACATCACATGAGAAGCAATTTGTGATAACTGATAGAAAAGTGGCGCACACTTTTCAAGACTGGACTATGCATCTGGATGCATAAAAACGATGTCATGTGCCAAAATTTGGGCACCCAACTTCATGCCTTACGGTCTATTTAACATTGAATTAACATATTGTGTCATTTCACTTTATATGTGAAGCACGTATTTCAGAATTTCTTCAGTGTCTTTACTCCATTTGGAATATGGGCACGAAAAGAAGCCTAGAAAGCATCCAGGCATTTTACAATTTGGGTTATAGCTCTCAGCTGGACTAACAAATAGCACAGAATGCTATATACATTTTAAAGGCAGCAAGTGTATTACATGAAACAAGCCAGATAATAAACCACTGAATATTGCTAGGGAGAACCCCGCCGAGGGAAATAAAACTGAACCATAAACCAGCAGCTCCCCGGCTCTCCAAGCAACAGCATCACTGCGGGGAAAGCGGGGGAATCCCCGGAGCGCTGCAACAGCCCAGAGGCAGGAGAAGTCCTGCTCACTGGGGTAGATGTCCACAACTCTCACCCGTGACGGGGAACAGCTGAATTCACAGCAGGAGCATTTGCTGCAGGAGGAAGCCTATGCAAGCTTCCCTGGCTGCAGGACAACAGCAAGGAGAAAAATATTGGAAAGTGATCATACTCGTGTCACCTCAACTGCCAATTACAGAAGAACAGAATGGCCCTCATGAAGAAATCTCTTCTTCAAACCTGTGACAAGTCCCCGCTGTAAGTCCTTCTAAACAAAGAAGCATCAGCCAGAGAGGCCAGTTGTATATTAGTGCCTAATCCAACAATTTTCTAGGCACGCAGTGGTTCCCAAGGCAAAGGAGGAACCATCTTACATTAAATTTTTCCCTGGAGTGTAATATCAAGTTTCACTGTACTTGCTGGAGCTGCAGCAATATGCAGAAATACAGGTCTGAGTTGCTCAGGCTTTGTGCCACACTTTGAAGACTGCCAGCATCTCCTCAGAGCAGTATCCTGGCAATAGAAGCGAGCACTATCTTTAAAATTCCTTCATTACATCTCTCTTTCCTAGCCATTTTTTTTTATTTTACTTTTTATAAGCAACTCCTATTGATGTCTGATTATCTGGAGGCAAGGATTTATCTGACTCTGAGATATGATGGAAACTATATTTTTACGTACAAGTCATCATTTCATGGAGCTTGTTAACAGAATAGGACTCATCTCCATGGGATAGTTACATGGAGACTTCCTTCTTGGAACTGTCTATTTCCATGAAGGAAGTGCATTGAATTAGGAAATTAGATCAGGAGTGGCCTCGGCTCTTTCATTCAGAATTATATTTAGTATGTGTGTATGTCAGTGCCTCCGCTATCAAATATCATTGCACAGTTAGCCAGGGTTGGCCAAAAATTATACTGTCTGTGTTTTTCAAAGCTCTAATGTATTAAACACTGTACTCATCATGAATCAGTAAGAAAAAATAACAGTATCAGAATTACTGACAAAGTGAAATATTCCAAAATAATTTTTTCAACCTTCTAGAAATAGTTTATCCATTAACATCTTATTTTGATACATTAAAAATCTGTCAAGAACATTGAAAACCTCAGTAATATTTTGCCAAAACTTCCTTTAAATAAATTTATATTCCCTCATAAGGCCTTGATTTAGTTGAATCAACATTTTCCAGTGGAAACCATTTCTGTGAGAAATTTTTCTCCCTGGCCTTAGGAAGCAACTTCATTGACTTATTTGTTTGGTAAATGAAAAGAAGATTTACAAGGTCACTTGTAGCAAAACTGGGAGATGGATAAGATTGCCATCTTCCACACAATAGAGCAAAATATCACCCATTTATCCACATGACCTACTGCAATCACTGTGCCAAACCTTCCAGGCTCGGCTGTACAGGTGACACCAGTACTTGAGAGCAGACAACGCCTCCATCCCATCCAGCTGCAGTCTGGTGGAGAAAGCTGTAACTCCAAAGCTTGGTGTTTTAGAGCTGAATAACCAGTTTTGTACTTCTATAGCAAAGTGTGAGTTTTTACATTTTGCTAACCAGTCCACACCGGAGAATTTGGTTTCCTTTATTCTAACCCTTCTAACAGCAGAGGGGTATTTTGACGCACTAAGTTAACCAGCTTCTAAGCGTGCGCAAGATCGTTCCTTCCAGTTGAACACTGTAGGAGTGCTATGTTTTCATCTCCACTTGAAAAGAAAATTATCTAATTAACATAATAAGAGAACCAAACACATAACACTGATTTTTAGGTTATAGAAACACCATAACATGACACAGAATGTAAATATTAGTAACCAAATAGTAACGAGCAGTTAGTTATCATTTATACTAGATTAACCAATACTGTTAAGTTATTAAACTCCTGAAAAGATCTGGGCTTGGACCCCTTTAGTCGACTCTCTCACCTTGCCTCCTCAGATCTGCTGCTCCTCATGTCAACTCAGATATTTGCCTAACTATAACTGCAAGCCAAATCAACTTTTTAACAAGGGAGAATACTATTTTCTGCCATACTGGCAACTGAATGAATGGGATCCAGTTAGTTCAGATTGTTTAACAGAGCAGCAGTTTCTGCTTCTGCGAGGTAATGTACCTGCAAACAGGAGCAATGCAGACCTTATTCACTCTAGGCCACCATGCATTGACTGAGTCTCAAAGGTGACGCATGAATCGTGCGAGGTCTGCACACAGCAGCTGGTGGGAAGGCACAGCAGCAGTGCCAGATCCAGCTCAGGTGGCTGAAGGTCATGCCTCTGCATCTTCATTGCTTCACCTTCCCCAAAGAAGATGCCCTGAAGTCAACTCAGGGAGGTCTGTACTCACATCTTCTCAACATAGTAGTGAATCTCTCTGTACATATATATATTCAAATGCACTGCTCTTTCTCCATCATTAAAGTAGCACACACTGTTTATTCATCCTATGGTCACGCACTGTTGCCTCTCACAGTAGGCATCTGGAGTTCAAAGACAAATTGACACCGAGTTCACTTTATGTGTCTATCTAATTTTAACCATAATTTACTTACAGTGGCTTCTGCAAGGTGCTCAGTTATTAAAAATTCAAATCAAATCGTATCATTGGTGCTTTAAAGAATATCATGCTGACATATCAGGTACACAAAGCAGTAATATACAGCTGCATTTATTACCTACAACCAGAAAAAGCCATCAAGAATGAATAAAACTAACTATATTTAAAAATAATAAAAGCTACACATTTGCCTATGCTCTCTGAACAAACTTGAATGGGCTGTGGCTTATGACCAATTTAGAATAATTTACCATCCAGATAGTCTGCACTGGAACAATAAAAGTCCCATTTGTTTAGATTTATTTTAACAGCAAGATAATCATAGACTAATCGCATATGCATCTTTTTCCCTACTGCATAATATATGTTTTCATTTAGGCAAAATTATAAGAATTTTAAATTCACTGGCCTTAGAAGAATAGAAAGGTAAAACCAATTATTTTAATGAATAAAAAAGCCTTTGGGTCATTGATAATTCAGACCTCTAACGGAGAAAAGGGAATAATATTATACTATGGATTACAATATTCAAAACAAGAAAACAGCCTGGTTTATTTTTATCCTACTGACTTATCTCTGATTTGAAGATACCCCAGCAGGCTAGGCACCAATGTAGGCTTTAAAGTTCAACACTTCTAACAAAAAAAGGCAAGCATAAGTAAGTTGGCAACACTCAAAAGAAACAACCTGAGCAGCCAAACTAAAATTGTCTTAGCTGTCTTCAGACTAAATCCTGGATTAATAAATATTAATTATTAAATTAATAAATATTTATCCAGGGTTTAGGTCCGAATGCAAGTGGTTACATTTCATGCTAATTTGCGGGATTAAGAGCACTGATTTTATGGGTATTCTCTTCAATATCAGAATTTCTTAGGTCGCTTTCCATCTCTCCAAGTGGCTCCCTCAGCAAATATTGCGAGTCCCGTGACGATGGAGTACATTCAGTTGCTGTGAACGGCACGCAGCCAGCGCTGCTGAGTGACAGCGGGCACGAAGGGCAACCCAGGGGACTGGCGCCTGGCTGGCAGGCGGAAAGGCAGAGCTGGAGACACCGCTCACCTTTAACAAAATGCAGCCTCGTCCTGCAGGGAAGCCCCCTGCAGCAGCTTCACTGGAAGTAAAACAACACTTTCAAAACAGCAGTGCGCAGGCAAGACAGTTATTCACAGCGACCGATTTTTTCTTTTTTTTAAAGCTTTCAGTCAGGAGTTATATTCCTCAACGTAGTCCTGCAAAGCCGTCTGCAGCACCGTCAGGGAGGAGGGATGTACAGACTCAGTAAGGCGCTGGCTTTCCCCCGGCACAGCTGCCAGCAGCTGCTCCTGGCGGGAGAGAGACGCTGGCCCCGGCAGCAGGCTCTGAACACGCAGCAGGGACGAAGCATCACTCCGGGCTCCTCACCAGGGCTGCGCCAGGGCCCGCAGGCTCCAGCCGCAGGGGACAACGGCCCGCCTGGACGGCACACGTCCCAGAACTGCTTACACCTCAAAGGTCTCTTTCCCCTGAACAGCTGGTAACATGTCAGAAATTTTGAGCAGAGAGCATATTTTACCTTGGGGGCTTTCGCCACTCAAACACTTCTCTCTGATTTTCCAGGAACAGAACAACCCGATGACCATTTTTCCCCCTCAGCTCTCATGGGTGACCTACATTATTCATAATTATTTCTTGACTTACTGTTGTGGTTTAACCCCAGCTGACAGCTAGAACCACACAGCCGCTTGCTCACTCCCCCCAGTTTGGGTGGGGGAGAGAATCAGAAGACTAGAAGTGAGGAAAATCTTGGGGGTTGAGATAAAGGCAGTTTAATGGGTAGAGCAAAAGCTGCGCAATCAAGCAAAGCAAACCAAGGAATTCATTCCCTGCTTCCCATGGGCAGGCAGGTCTTCAGCCATCTCCAGGAAAGCAGGGCTCCATCACACATAACAGTTACCTGGGAAGACAAACGCCATCATTCCAAACATCCCCTCCTTCCTCCTTCTCCCCCAGCTTTATATACCGAGCATGACATCACATGGTATGGAATAACCCTCTGGTCAGTTGGGGTCAGCTGTCCCATCTGTGTCTCCTCCCAACTTCTTGTGCACCCCCAGCCTGCTCGCTGGTGGGGTGGGGTGAGGAGCAGAAAAGGCCTTGGCTGCTTAGCAACAACCAAAACCATCAGTGCACTACCACACTATTCCCATCCCAACTCCAAAACATAGCACTATACCAGCTGCTAGTAAAAAAGTCAACACTATCCCAACTGAAACTACAACACTACCATGTTTGCAAAACAAATAACAGAAACCACGAAGAATAATGTATCCTGATATGCAAGAGGATGTTAAAATAGATACACATAATAGATACACATAAAATAGAATAGTATAATTCTTTTTAATTCAACTTTGTGGGAAATGAATGAACTATTCCTCTAACAATATCTTGCAGTTCTGAGTGTAAAACCAGTTAACTAGCTAAATAAGCAGGCTGCGGGAATGGCTGCATCACGACAGACAGACCCGTCTGTGAAAACAATCCTGGGAGGAAGCTGATCATTTTTTTTAGTGATACTATTCATCAGTAACTGAAGCATAATCAGCTGTGACTGGCTGAGGAACCTGCCTGCATGCAATTTAGGAATTCTGGTTAATTATGTAAAATTGCTCAATATTTAATGCCTCAGTGTGTAATGAATCAGCCGTGAACTAGCTAAATCCTTTGTAAATTACTGCCCACTCTGTCTGGAAGATGAGCCCGTAGATAATGAAAGACAGAAGTTAACTGAAATATTTAGGGGTTTGATGAACTCTACAGTCAGACCAAAAGAAAGAAATACAGAAGACCACTTTGGTCCTTAGCTGGAAACAGGAGTGGGAGTAAGATTCACTTGGAAAATTCCCAAAGAGGAAAACAGGGTGTACATTACAGAGCAGGGGCTGACAGAGACAAAAGGAATTTGGGGGCAAAAAGGCGAGAAAAGGGACATGTTTTCATTGCTTATTTGGCTGTGGGAGCAGCTGAGGAAAGAGAAACCAACGGCAGAAAGGAGGAAGAAAGGGGTGATTACCAGCAGGAGATGCCAGTTGCAGAAGGGGATGCTGCCGGGGTAGGAGGGGGCAGAGGGCTGTGGGTTTGTACGTCCAGCTGTGAAGGTGGGTTCATGTGATCAGAAGGGAGCTGTGCCACTCCCCATCCATCCCGCGGTCAGGTTCAGCTCCCTAATGTCTGTGCTGAGAAGAAATGACACAGACCCCAAGGAAAACCAGACAGCTCAGTTGCACCTAGACCAAGGAAAAATTAAGGAATGGGCAGATGTAGCACCTGTGGACGCGCACAAAAGCATGGTGAGCATCATGGACCTCGACTGGGGTTATGAGGCTGTGGATGATGGCCTTTGCCATCTCACCTCATTAGCAGGAGCAAACAAACATTCAGTTACTAAACTAGAAAAATTTAATGTTCCATGTAATTTAAATTCTCGCTCCTCAAGATCATTATCAGTTTTCTGCAGGACAGAAAGCCCTGGTTAAGCTCCATTTCTACACCGTACTATCAAGTTATTTTTGATTCCATAAAGATGATTTTGAGGATACTGTCACTATAGAAACTAGTGGTAAAGGAAGCTCTTTTGCTCAATTTTCCCACTAGAGAAAGCAATGAAAATGCTCACTTTATTAGCTGGTAGAAATGGATGTAGTTACATTTAAATATTTCCCTCCTGCTCCTCTTTAGCCACTTTTGTATTTGACAATATTGCTTTTGAAAAAGCTTTCATTATCTTCATTTAAGACTGGGATTTTCCCTTTTCCCCCTGCAGGTTGTTCTGCTTGTAGGCGTGTGCGTGACCGCGCTCGTGTGTGTCACGAGTAACAGACATCACAAACAAAAACCAACACAAAATCCTTTTAGATTGAAGCTGATGTTGTCTAAACACATTGTTAAACAACATGCACTTTTGGACATGAGAAATCCCAGGATAATGTTCTTTCCACAAAGCTTAAGTTTGTCTTCATGCATAATACACAATGCAGTCAAGATGAGTAATAGCTTAGCAGCAGAATAAAACTGAGGAAATCACATCTTAAATTATGATATTACTACGCATACTATAGTAATACCGAGATGCTCCAAGCCCCCTCCTCCCCGTGTTGTGCCCCCAGTTGTGCTAAAGTCTATACCTATATTGTAAATATATTTCTGGCTTAGAAAAAAAATTTATTTCAGTATACAAGAACTTTGGAACAATCCTGCAGTTTGGGTACCTCCTACTACCTAAAACATGAGCACAGCCAATGTTTCTCCTTGCTGCCCCTCTTGTGAGCAAAGCCTGCGTGTTCTGTGAAGAAGATGCTTTGAACCGTTTCCATGCAGATCTGAGCACCATGTTGGCTGCTCCTGACGCTGCAGCTCTCTCAGATCTGATGTGGAGGATGGTCAGGAGGAAGGTGTGAGAGCAGGCAGGGGTGCCAGGAGAGCCTGTGCTACAGCTGGCACGCTGTCTGGGTGGTCAGCCCCACGGGAAGGCTGATGGTCACAGCCAAAAGGCAACGCACCACTGCTTCTTCAATTGCCTCTAAGCACTGCCTGACCAAGCAAGTGCTCCTGACTCGCTCTCCAGCAAAGCTACACAGAACGTAACGCACCGGTGCTCTGCACACAGCATCCGAGAGCCATAAACCACATGAGAGTCAAGGTGCTTACCTAGGCGTTAGCTTGGGCACAGGAACAACTGGGGGCACACAGCCAAAACGTAGCTGTTGCTCCATGTGCAGATCCCCTCTCAACCCACTGCATAACAGAGCATGTGGATCTCGCATGCACAAGTAGGCGACACTGATCCGCAAGGATTTTATTCCAAAAGAAATTGTTAAAGAGATGCTGATTGAAAAGGCATATTTATCTTCTTTGGGAGACATCTGTGAATGAATGAAGACTGACTGGAACTGAACACAATTTCAATAACTCAGACTTCCAAAGATCAACCTCCCCTTTCTTTATACCAACAGTAAATCTTTTAATACTGAGAAGTTCAACAAATGTAGAGCCACTCTAGCACTATACAAACATCAAACGATGTCTAAGGCAATAAGAAGGAGCTGATGAGCAGCAGAGAATGTGCTCACCTCCTTCCAACAGCCAGTCCTCGGTGATATTATCAAGATAGTTCAGAGTTGATCCGTTTAATGCCACAGACTGATGGAACAAGTTTGACTTTGGTTTCCAAAATGCTTAGGTCAATAAAAGTCCTTCAATCTTCCTTAAGTCTTCCCGGGAGCACCTGTAGCATTTGCAACTTAATTATTCTTTTTGCTTTCTGTTGCAGGTTTCCTTTCCTTTACATTGAATTTTCATGTTCATAAAGGACTGAGACAACACAAGGAAATAGCAAAGACCACTTGCTACCAAAGTAGGTTGCTTCTGCCAGGTACATCTGCACTGAGTGAAGGACTTGGAGTTGACTTGACCAGAGAAAAGAAGAGATTAGGTTGTGGAATCATGCAGTTGTACCATTTTATGTAATACAGAGAACTGCATTGCACCGGTCGATATATAGAAGAGCGCTTTAAGCATCTGCAGTGCTTTACTGTAGACCTGAACTGATCCGTACAAGAAATTAAACAGACTACTGAAATTCAATAGAAATCTATGCTTTATTCACTACTAAGATCCTGTCAATAACACACGTGGAATAAGAATTAGCCTAAGAATTACAGAGCCGCCTTAGCTTCAGGAGCAAATTAGTGATGAAACACATGAATTTGGTCCTAATGGATTTTTTTTTTACAATGTTTTGGAATAATTTTTTTAATAATGTTTTGAAGCTGAAAATAGCGATGCTTCACTAAAGAAATTATTAAAGAAAATTTAATCTACTATGTTACAGACAATTCTCCAAGCTCCCTCTATGACCTTCATCTATACTGCTCCCACTGAAGCTAAATGAATGTCTTGGTCTTTGTATAGAATTTACACAGGTGGAAAAGGAAGGCAAAGGGAGGCTATGTTGATAAAGTGATGCATAATTATTTGCACTAGTATAAATGGCTTCAGAAGGCACAAGAGATCAAGATACTAGCTATGCAGTTTATGCAGTTTGCTAGAGTTGGAAGATTTACTGTTGTGACTCCAGAATAAAAATATTTTATGATTATAGGATGCTGAATATTGAGTATTTTACCACTCACAGACAACACTAGATGACTATAAGCTGAATGTGTATGAAATGAATAAAGTCTTTTATGCCATAAAATAATAACGAACATTCATAAATTAATGGGAACTGCCCTCCTGAGGTTAATGGACTACTACCTGCGATTTCTTACTTGTGTGCACCACAACTCCTACAGATCATTTGTTCTTGCACAAATGGGTATGTTAACAAGCATTATACAGCTACCCAAGCCAACGACATTTTATCATGATTAGCACTTGTACCAAATAAAAAAAACAAACACTAGCATAATACTAATGCTGTGCTTTTAAACAAAAGCTAAGGAAATCTGCAGGAAAACCGTATTTGTTCCTAGGCAGTGCTATTTTCAATTACCTGTTTGTGCACACTGACATTTTCTTTTTGAAAATTGTTTTAATAGAGCCCAAAGTAGCAATTTAAAACTGTAATGCACAAATCTAAATAGAGCTGAAAATACCCTGAAGCGTTCACTGAGGAGGAGGCTTTTCAAAATCAAATGATACGCCTTTGGCAATCAGAACATCAACAGGTTGAACTCAATGAAAGAGGACAATAGCAAATGACGGGCAGGGGATGGCAGAGCTCCCTCCAACTGAAACTGAATTTGACTGAGGAGCGATGGAGTGATGTAGCTGGAAACACACTTCCATCATAATCAAAGGTCGTAACAGGCAATCACATCAAGCTGTGGTGCTGCACTTGGAAGGCGCGATTACTGGAATACCTGGAAGTGAAAGCAACGTGGTGTTCAGCGAAAGACTGCACAGAGAAGACAAAGATACTGAGTTTTGAGCTGAAAAGTAGTGCTATTTTGTTGAACAGCAAGAATCTAACGCTCATCCTTCTAGGGTCAGGAACTCAAAACATATACTGGCTCTCAGATTTTACCTTGTAAAATTTATTAAGAACCTGTACTTGTGAAACAGCTCAGCATCAAAAGAATGGGGGATGATGAATCATTTAACTGCACTCATTCTTCTATTAAAATAGATACAGCATCAAGAGAAAAAAATATATAAAGGAGAATTTCATGCTATTACACTTTTACCCCTTCCAAGACTGAGTATTCTTAGAAATATTCTGACATAGAAAATGTCTATTCAGAATGCAGATGTTTACATTTAAAATTGTTCTTTCAAATATGGCTTTGTACTACCAATTTACTACTCTTTAACAAAGTCCACAAGTTCAAAAGTTTATTTTTGTTTCACGATTTCTGCTAATTTTGTTGCTTCCTCAGTCACAGGGGTTACACAACACACAAAAACCATCAGGAATGCTTCTTTCTATCCAGAGTCATGCTGAAAGGAAAACGGCCTCATAGAAAGCCAGCAGAAATCTTTCCATTTTTGTTTGTATGAACTGAAAGATTTTCTTTAGGCAAAGTGAATTGTTTTAATGTCTTCAACAAATGGCAGGTTTAGAGAAAATGGAGCCACATTATTCTCAGCGGAGTACAGTGGCAGGACAAGAAGAAACGGGTACAAGTTGTAGCAAGGAAATTTCTGGTTAGATGTTAGAACAACCATGAGAGTGTCAAGCACTGAATTAGTCTGCAAAGAGAGGTTATTGGATATATTAAAACTTTGAGGGGACAGCAGCTTGAGCTGTAAGTTGTCCCTGCTTTGAATGGTGGGTTGGACCAGAAGACCTCCAGAGGCCCCTTCCAGACCATGTTCTATAATATGAGATTAGCAGATACCAGCTAGACACAACTATAACTGAAGCTGGCTTCAGAACAAAGGAATTAAAAATGTTTTCTTTAAAGCAAACAGCAGGAAAAGAAGCGACATTTCTACATCGCTCAGAACTTGTTTTCTACTTGCCTTTGATATCAAATTCTGAATAAATTTAACATTTGTGATTACAACAAAAACATGTAATTCCATGGAACACTGTTCCTTCAAAATTCATTTAACTAGGTCTGCTGTTTTGATTGTTATTACTCTGAAACAACAATTAATTTTATTTAAAAGCTCTTTTTTGCTCAAAGTAACCAGTTATTTGTGGCAGCTCTGTGTTGTGGTTCTGATGAAAGATACCCTAAGAGGCTTTGATTTTCAAAAAAAAGTGAAGAAAATCACCACCAGAAGATTAGCTCCATTTATAGGGCTTCTGTTTTGGACTCAGCAGTCTTTTTTTTAATAACCCTAGCCAAACAGACTATGAAACAACATGATTAGCCTTGCTCTGACCTTGCAGTATTCCTTGCCTCTGCTACTAAATGTGTTATTTGGAGTTCTAGTTGGAGAAATATCTAGTCTGCTAATGAATGATTTGTATATATTCACTGTTTCTTGTTAGGATCACTACCAGCCATAAAATTCAAGCAGCTAATATAAGATTTGACTGGCCATCTTCAGGCCCTAGATAAGCATTTTCTCCAGGCATGTCTGAACTTTCAGGATAACGTAATGTGAATGAGTCATCATAACTTTGGGACGCAGGTCCTTTTTCTTCCATCTCCAGTAAAATCCCAAGAGCAAAATATAAGTTTCGTTAGTAAGGAATTAAATGTCTCTTTTGCTGAAAGTTTGACATCTGCTTTCCACATGGTTTTCTTCTCACTTTTCCCCAAAAGAACACAAGTTACACAAAACATACATTTATGTCACTTCTGCAGAGAATCAGAGAATCATAGAATGGTTTAGGTTGGAAAGGACCTTGAAGATCATCGAGTTCCAACCCCCCTGCCATAGGCAGGGACACCTCCCACTAGACCAGGTTGCCCAAGGCCACGTCCAGCCTGGCCTTGAACACCTCCAGGGATGGGGACTCAACAACCTCTCTGGGCAACCTGTTCCAGTGCCTTACCACCCTCAAAGTGAAAAACTTCTTCCTAATGTTCAATCTAAACTTGCCCTCTTCTGTATGACATATTATAGGGACATTCACCTGCCCCAGAAGGAAACTAGTATGATTTTGAGTCAGACTGTTCTCACCTCAGCCAAACCAAAATGTTCACAGAGCAATTCCAGGAATCTTCAGAAAGTTACAAACTAAAAATTCTTCTGTACAAATTAAAAGTTCTTGTGAACTCCAGAGCTGGGAAGTCAAAAAGATCTGGCAAGAACTGAGTTACCTGCAGCTAAAAGGCATGTGGATGGTGTATCTCTAAATAACATTAAAATTGTGCTTTGAGGCTGTTGGGGGGGTGGGGGTGGGGAAGTGAATGCTTATAGACAATAGATAATTGGATGTATGGAGGGGAGGTAAATGTTCAAAAGGGAACTTTTGAACTCTCAAGTATACGTGTGAATCTTGCTATGTGCAGCCTGTATGGGCTGGTTGTAAATTTTGATAACACTGGGTTTAAACAGAAGGGCTGTATCCTGAATCTTCCAATTAATAACGAGACATGAGACAGCACCACCAATTAGGAGGCTGATCGTGCCTTGTGATTCTGGGAAAACTGGGAGCCAGCAGCTAAAAGAAGGGCTAAAAGGTGAAGATCCTCAATGGAGGAAGGATCCTGGGGGTGGGGAAGATCCTGGAGATCAGGGAGTTGCGCGGAAACAAATGCCAGAGGTCCCCAGGGACCTGGCCACTGACAGCCAAGACAGGTCACTGACAGCTGAGGAGCTGCACAGCACAAACTGACACAACTTTCTGTCCCACCTTCCCAGACCAGCAGCAGTCTCCCTGCTGGGGAGGGAAGCTGAGACTTTTTGAATACAGCGCCGAGGGGGGTGCAAGCGATTGCGTGAGACAATCAAATCTAATCTTGCTGTTTTTTAAATAATCCCCAGTATCCAGACCCTCTATGGCTTGTTTTTCACCCTGTCTCACCCATGGCAGAGACCGAAAATAGTAACTAATACAGGCAGCTAGCAACACTGCCTGCCCAATGGAAGGTCTCAATCTTATCCTCAGTCATCTTGTTCTTCCCATCATGATACCCCGCAGGCTATGTAGCTATGCAGCAATGTAGCGAGACACAATACTCTGTAGTGCACATGACAGCACAGATCACATTGTCTTGCGTGCAATGGAATGTCCAAAGCAATGCCCCACTTTCTGTAGCTGACGTGCTCAACAATGAGGATATTTCCATTTAGGCAAGGAGGAATCACAACCACTGGTAATTGGCTGCACCTCTCTTTTGAGATACATCGCTGACATCAATATAAGCTCACAGTTTTCTTACAAAAGGAAAGCAATTGTTCAGCAGTGGTACTGCTGTAAGACATGCAGAAAAACAACACCACTGAGCAAGAGTCACTGGGAAAAATAAAGAAGAAAGGGGGAAAGCAAAAATACAAGTCTTCAGAGGAATAATGGAAGATGGCATGTAGAAAGTCCATCCTTCCATTTCCATAAGTGCAAGTTAGTCAAATACACTTGTCCAACTATTGTCTTATCTAGAGATAAAGTAGCCAATAAAAGCACTACCTATAAAGGGTGAAAAAGGGCAGGAGAACTGAAAAAGGCAGACAGAACTGGAAAGGATTTAGAAGTAATTGAACCTGGTCTCTGTACCAGGACTTGATGATTTTTTCAAATAATTTTAATGTGCAGTATAGATAGAACAACATTTACACATGCAAATACCATCACATATATTAATTAATGTTACTCAGACTCAGAAGTTAGTGTTCTCTTTTCCTTCATTTTTTTCCCATTTGTGACAGAGTTTAGCTGGCACCTAAATGAATCCACTGGGACACCAAGCTGAATGGCTATTGTTGAATTTTCTGATTAATTAGATATGTTAGCCAACTAGATATGTTACAACTTCACAATTTACTTCTTGTATGAGAGACTCCACTCCTGAAGGTATAGTTCTGGCAGTTGCCACTAAGTGTCACTGTTCACATAGCCTCAAAAGCCATATTAGCATACAAATAAAAGCTGGGCTTGGAGGGGACCCTCTGTGGTTGGGTGGCTTTAGGTGTAGAAGGCTCTTGGGTGACAGTCTCATGACACCGTAGTCAGCTACTGACAATGCTCCAAGCCGGGGCTGCTTCCCATCCCAGGTCAGAGACTGGGACCTGCTGGGACACCGTGGTGAGGAAGGATCATAGTTATTGCAGGGAAGTACAAGTACTGGCTACCCAGTGGTGAGCAAGAATGCTAACATGCAACACAAGAAACTTGAGGTGAGATACTTGAGGTTCAGTAGGGAACAGTGCCTCACACCGCTTCTCTTCTGTAACCAACTGCAAGAACATTTCTAGCCTGTTTCAGAGGAAAGTCAAACAGGTTAGCTGAAAACACCAGTCATCTTCATCCTGCCGAATAGCAGGACCCAACTGTGCACTGGTTTGGATAAAAAAACCCCAGCAGCTTGCTGATGCAAATAAGTTTAGCTTTTCTTGGGAACAGGGTTCATGTGCATTAGCAGATTCTGCTCTGGGAGTTGAATTAATTCCTGGAAAACAGATGTAAAGCAGAAAAAAATGACATTAATGCTGTTTGACCATCTAATTTCAGAAGTGCTATATGTGTGAACACAAATCACATTTACAGTGCACCAAAACCAGATACCACCAACTTCTCTGCTACAAAGTCGTTCTGTCCATCTTTCCTTACTTAGAAACACAGCGCGTGTGTACAGCCAATAATAATGGTGGAAAAAATAATACTACCTTTGATACAGACAATGGTACAGAGACTTTCCTTAGACCATTTTTCAAGACATCTTGGACTAACAGAACGTGCTGAGCAGCGCTGGCTCTACTTGCAAAGACCTGACAGTGAAGAGCAACTGAAAAAAAATCACCCAGGCACAGCCACTGTTTTTATCACCTTTCTCTGTCTGATAACAGCACAATTTCTTCTAGAAATTCAGCTGCAACTTTCTTCAACATGGGCTGGGTTTTGATGGTATTAGTACGTTTCTACTTACCTAATTCTGTTATGAATTTACTCAGATTCAGTTGAGTTATTTCTAATTAGTTCAGTCATGGCGGTTATTTAGAAAATATTTTATTCAATGTATATATAAATACGTAATCTACCTCACCTATCTTATTCACTAAGGATTTGCACTGGAATTTCTCACTCTCTTAATACCTTTTATTTTAACTCCATACTCTTCAGAGCTGACTGTTCTTTCCATTCATTCATGCCAGAACAACATGTGTTACTGACAACTTATATGAGAAAATAACCAGTCCCACCAGGGTAACCAATAACACTGGAGTAGTTTCAGTTCGAGCTGTCTTAATGTCTTGTCTTCTTTACACATTAGTAATTTAATAAAGCAGAAAAAATATCTTGCTATTTCAACTGCCAGACAATCCATTTGCTCTGTAGAAGCTACGTTTCTGTCAGCATCTCTATACCAATATAGAAATATCTGTCTAGGAACAGGAACCCGTTCAATGCCTTTCAGCTTCCTCATTTCTCACATTTTGGCCTCTATATTAATATTTATAAAAGCCTTGTTTTTGGTAGATAGGAAAGTCCCATTTCATAGTATGCAACTAAGTAGTTCTGGGTCATTTTGTGCATTTATTGCCGATGAAGTATAACACTTATAAGAATTCCCAATTATTACTTCAGGATTTATACAGCATGTCCCTAATCTCTGAAATATTCTCTAACTCCACAGTTCCATTGCTCTGTTGTGCTGGTTTTCACTGGGATAGAGTTAATTCTTTTCATAGTAGCTAGTATGAGGCTATGTTTTGGATTTGTGCTGAAAACAGTGTTGATAATACCGGGATGTTTGAGTTATTGCTGAGCAGTGTTTACACAGAGTCAAGGCCTTTTCTGCTCTTCATACCACTCCGCCAGCGTATAGTCTGGGGGTGCACAAGAAGTTGGGAGGGGACACAGCTGGGACAGCTGACCCCAACTGACCAAAGGGATATTCCATACCATATGACATCATGCTCAGCAATAAACTAGGGGGAAGATTGGCTGGGGGGGCTGCTGTTTTGGGACTGGCTGGGCATCCATCAGTTGGTGGTAAGCAATTGTTTTCATTTGTGTCACTTGTCTTTCTTGGGTTTTATTTCTCTCTCCTTGTTATTTTTCTTTTCATTGCAATTTGTTGCCATTCTTATTATAATTATATTTTATTTCCATTATTAAACTGTTCTTACCTCAACCCACGAGTTTCCTCACTTCTAACCTTCTAATTCTCTTCCCCCCATCCCGCTGGGGAGCGAGAGGCTGTGTGGTGCTTAGTTGCTGGCTGGGGTTAAACCATGACATCTATTTAGACAGTTTGTGTGTCCAAACAAGCGTGCCTTGGTAAGATTTCCCAGTATCTTATGCTCTAGTCAGATGGTGTTCTGCTCTAGGCTTATTCTAATTTGGGGCCTCAGAGAATATCAACATGGTTGTCAAGCCACATTCATGCAAAGGAAGAAAAATATGCAGGAAATGATAAAATGCAGTGGGAGGGTAGGGCTTAAAGGAGCTCCTATGGAGGAAGAACAAGACAAGGTACACCTGTATCTGACAGTTCTTAACATCACCTGGTTGACATAAAAAGAGCGGCTTAGGTCTGTGGGTATATTTTCCTTGGCCATGAATTTCATTGTCTTTGGTACATTTCCTCACCATGTCTTAGGTGCATTATTCCTCACCTCTTATTGCAGTACACTAGCCTTTAATCAAATATTCAGATATATTCATTGCCTGGAGGAACTGCAGGAACACAACAGTCTCCTCATCCAGGAGCCATGTCTGAAATCAGCTTTGCACAGCACTTTCAATTAACCTCTCCTGTTTATCAACTCCTCCCATTTCCTGCTTTCCAGTCTCTTGATAGCATCATTAGCAACCAGTATTTACATAAAATCTATTATTTGTTTATCTCTTCTGTATTAAAACATTTACAGAACTCATAACAAAATAATGAAAGTGGCTGAAGATAATTCCGGTTCACTTGTTTAGTTAATAAAAAAAGGAAAAAGAGATGATGGAGGAGGATTTTTAAAATACCTCTTTTTCAAGTGCTCTTGTAAGTTTGCTGAGGATGATTGTGGCTATCTTTCCAGTCAGCTGCTCTTTTGATGTTTCTCTCACCTTTAAATGAGAATAGCAAATATGATTTTTTCTTTGTTGTGTTCTCCTGCTCCTTTGCTTCTGGTGGTGAGCAGTTCTTTTCATTGCTTCTCTCTTTTCTATAAGATAGCAAATTTCGTCCTTTTTTTTTTTTCCCCCGTTAATGTGTTGCTCTCTTACAAGGCTCTCTGGGCAAACAAATAATCAAACCCCTGCAACTTCTGCCCTGAACCTTTCGATCTTTCACACCAACAGGAATTTGACAGACAGACATTTGACAAATAAAAACTATAGCCTGTGAAAGGAACGCTGCAAAGTAGTTTGGCCTGTTGAACCTGTTGGTCTATTTCTTTACCACTGCCTTCGTAATTATTATGGATCACAGAACACCAGAGGGCTTTCTGGAGGCCTCTAGACAGCACAATAAGAGTATAATTGAGTTATGAGACACAAGGTTAAAGAGGTAAGAGTTCAACATCCTCAGTAATGAACAGTAGAGAGGGGGAAAAGGGGATACCTATTTATTATAGTGAATCCTATCCCACCTCCTCCTCTCTCCCTTCAAAAACACCAGGTCCATCTCAAATGCCTTCAGAGCATCACTAGAATTGGAGCCAGTCTCCTTGCCTGCGTGAGAGATGGAGCTGCCAACAGACTTAATTCAGGTATGAGCAGAAGTTCAAAAGTCAAGATAGATGCAAGACAGATGATCAGGATATGGAGTTTGGGTTCAAGAGTCATTCTGAGCCCTAAGTTAACACAGATTCTAAGAAGGAAGACCCCAAAAAATCTTAAATAATGAAAAAACAGCCTTTGAATTCTGATTATGACGTCATTTGCTTTATGTTACTCCCATATTAGGAATAAACTTCATGTATTATAACAGAAACTAAGGAAGAGAATAATCTTACTTTCCCATTTCTAAACTTGTAGACCCATGAACAATTTCAGAGTTTGTCGAAGGTCCAGCATAAAAGACAATGAAAAGCACAACACACACGTATATTGCCCTAGGTAAAGTACCAAACTGGAATATGGGATAATTAGATTCATAACCCTACTCACAAAGTACTCTTGTCATTGGGATATTCATATACTGTGGAGTCTGTGCCTTCCTTCCCCTCTCTTAAAGATTCCTACTTTGAATAAAAGCAGAGTTAAATGCTCACTGCAAAGATGTAAACCCATATACAGTCCTATTGTGGCTTTCTGTCATATTTTCAGTACATCTACACAGACTTTTGCAGGCAATGAGAGCACACTCTGTCTGAACTCAATGCCAAGATTATTAACCAAAACACACCATGACAAGCTACATGGCTGCAGAGTTTCAGACTCAAAACCAGCTCATATCTGGTGGGTCTTGAATCCACCTGGACAACTGCCTGTAAGGCAGCTCTAGAACAAAAGATTGAGAGACACTTCAGAATACTTGATTGCATGAGCTTTGGACATTTGCCTAAGACAGCTCTCTCTTCCTCTGAATGAGCTGAATGTTTTGTATATGCCAATTTGTGATGTATTTCTTGAGCTTTAACTTAATTTTCAAACACCTCTTGTTTCAATCTGAATCATACACTGCATCATGCAGGGAAGCACACTTACAGGACAGCTGATTCCTAATGTGAGCTATAGTTGTGTCTCTTGGGAGCACACAGAGACCTCTGTTGAGCTCAGCTGGTCACTGATGTCTCCATCAATCAACCTCCTGGGAAATATTCTCATCATTATTGCTCTCCCTTCTGCGAGGCATGTGAATATCAAAGCACATGATCTGCTTCCAAAATCCAAGATGGGAAGTTTTCTGAGCAGAAAGGTCTCAAGTTTCCAAGTCATTCTCCAAAGACTTGTATGTGAGGGTAACACTAACAAAGAAGAAACTGCTGTTAGCTTTCAAAGTTTGCATGGGTTCATCAACAGAAATAAGGTAGCAAAAAGATCGCCTTCGCCTATTGCAAATCTGCTTTGAGTAGCTGAACTTATGAAAAAGTATTTCCTTATCATCTAAAGCTAATGACAGGCCGGGCAAACTTGACCAGAGTTCAGGAAAATCCTGGGAAACAAAGGTAAGAATTTAGATCACTTATGAGGATGGACAAGAGGTTGTTGGTGGAATAGTTGAATTACATAAATGTGGCTGTCATTTACAATCACAAGACAATATGACCTACGCTTTGAGATCTGGCTACTTACTATGAGCAAACAGCAACAGCATGTCAAAGAGCTTCAGGGAGCTAAAAAGATTAGGAAAACTATGTGAACAGAGCTCAAATCTCCTCCTGCTCCAGGTCAGTGACCAAAGACTACATTGTTGGTTATTCTACCCCCGACCTTGAGCACCCTCATGTTCTCAAAAATGAGGTGGAGAAGCAGAGCACTGACTAACTTCACTGTGAATGCCTAATGGAAAGATTTTGTATCTGCCACCCCAATACTAGGGGCCTTTGTGCAAAGGTCAGTTCTTGGTTTTGTTAACCCCTTTCCTTTGTATTTCTTCCCTGAGCAATTTAGGCAGCTGCCCTTCAGACTGAGCCACCTCTTCCCATGCATCATGTAAGGTGCCCAGCCACACAGCTCAGGGTTTAGGATTATGGCAGATGGCAAGACGTGAGGGCTTTCACTGCCACAGGGAACAGGAGCTTTGCCACTGGGGTGCGGCTGCCAGGGGCTGTGGTATAACACATGGTGATTTGATGATTTCATTTTTACAATAGTGAGGCAAAAAGTCATATTAAAAATAAAATCACCACAAAACCCTCCCTCACCTTTGCTGCCCCTTGGATCAGAAACAGTAAGGAAAGAAAATCCTATTAAATGGAAAAGCAAACACTTGCTATTTGCTTTGCAAATAGATTTATTTTCATTAAATATACCAAAGAACAAGATAAGCAAAATGTCTAGCCAGCTTCCAGACTGCTCTCTTATCTGAACAAGAGTTTCAAAAACATGCCTATACCCAGCTTTGTGTTCAGGCAAATTGAAGAACATTCTCCCACTTAAACAATATACTACCTGAAGTAGTGTGTGGGAAGACATTTTGGCTTGTGCAAGTTAATTAATCCCTTTTGTTAGTAGATTAAGCTCTGTAGAGCAGGTCAGACGTGCAGGCTGAAATACTATTCTGTAGTCAAATATCTCTAAAACAGATTTGAAAATCTCTCAGGTCATTTCCCTCTGCTCTGTCAGTAGACAACTCTGATTTACAGATACGTCAGACCTGCACCAACTATTGCTGTTGAAAAGAAAATTACTAGAGAAGAGGAAAACCTATAGCAAGTGATTTGGGTAGTTATACAGGTGAAGCATAAAACAAGTCCAACTGCAAGTGTTATAATTAAGCATGAGGATGGATAATTGTGCAACAAGCTTTGTTTCTAAAGCCTGACTTCATTTGATTTCCTCAGACACAAACTGAAGAGCAGAAGTTATGGCTTTCCCTCAGTGCACACGATGTGGGAGGTCCATTGCCTTTGCCATTTGTCCTGATAAACAGGCACATCTAGCTTAAGCATAGCATCAGTAACCGTTCCTTTCTAACTATCATTAGGATTGACAGAAATATTGCCACTGCATTACAAAAATGATGCAAACAAATAAGCAAAACCAGTCCTGCTGCAGCATATGGGACTTACTTGGCATTATTGCTATTTTTGAGGAAAAAAAATAAGATATGGATATTTGCTGCTTACAAAGACTTGACATCCTTATTTCTCCCAATTTCCAAATAGCCATACCCAACTTATTGTCAGGCATTTGGATTACTGTAAATTTACACTCAACAGTACCATGATACTGCTGACACAGCAGTAAATACAGCAGCAGAAGTAACAGCAGAAGGCAATCGCAGCAATTTACACACATCTCTGTGGTCACTAATACAGGCACATCAGACATTTAAAACAGAGGAAGCCGTACTGCAGAACAAGCAGGAATGTGGCACGCACAAACCAACATGGCCCCAGAGAAGCGGTCGGTCCAGCAGCTATGATTATTAGCCCTGAAGAGCGAGATCTCATCTCTTCCAGATTCAGAGACACCCCTTCAGAGTCACAGCCACGTCTTCCTCCCTAACTTTAAATGCAGGACGCATCAGAGTTTCAAGAAGGATTATAGAACCCAACCACTCGCTTATTCTGGTGGTTGGTGGCTTTCGTCACAGCACACAGCATCTAATGAGCCTATCATTTTGATGAAAGGAGTAATTATCCACATCTCGAGCCTAATAGGGGATTACTCTGTCCAGGGTTTGTTGAGCTTTCTAGTTGCTTGCTCTTTGTTGTTATTTCCCCGTCTTTAAGCTTGTCTTGTTTTCCTCTCTCCTTTACCTCTGAGGCTTGTCCTTTTCCTTGTCTTTGAATTTAAGCCTGACCTTTCCTATTCTGTCACAATGTGAGACAAGTTCTTTGTCTTTATTTTGTTAGATTTTTATTTCCAGGGCTTTTCACATTTTGCAGCTCAAGGTTTCTCTCAACAAATGAATGCCTTGTTTTTAATAGACCATCTCTTTATCTGCATCATTAAAATTGGTAACGGCAGCTTTATAGTGGTGTTGGTTTTTTTTTTAGTTTGAGTGAAGCCTAGCTGTGGGGAAAGGAACTTCACCCTTTTGGCATGCTCTCCATTGAGCCCACAGGCACCTTGTTCTCTCATCTTAGTTTTAACAGATGTCAGAGTCCTAGGAAAGAGAACAACAGCTAAGGAAACATAAGATAAAAGATGAGATAACACTTCCAAGGTAAGCTACATCTGGATTGTGGAACATGTTACTTGAAAGGTTAAATGAAATAATAAATATTAAGCCAACAGAAAAAAAAAAAAACCACAGACTCATGCATTGAATGCATTGCTATGCATTTTATGAATATAATTTGTCAAATCACAATGTAGATAGTGTTGTCCCAGCCGTTACAAAATCAGCTGGGTTTACAGGCATGCCAGCGAGACTTGCTAAACCTAGATTGCTTCACTCAAAACAGTGATTCACAGTCATGCTTTTCATTCTTTATTTATTTTTAGTAGTGTCAATACTAATACCTTGCACTGACTCAGAACGGCTTGCTGGAGTCACTGGACTGTCAGGGCTCTCTAGAAGCCAGACCAGCTTTTTGTACTCTCCTGAGATATTGTCTCTCTTTAAAGCTGCCGCAGTTTTAAATTTCTCAAAGACTCCTTGGTTTTATTCTTGTACATACGATCATATTTGTAGTGCTCTTTGTTTTGTTTTGTTTTTTTTAATTGTGATCATGTGCTTTTGTCTAGTCATAAATATGACTGGCAATGAAACATAAAGAGCAGTGCTTCTGTTACCACAGAGAAGATGACGAAGGGAAAGAAAAAGGAGCCAAAATTTAGCATACTACAAGAAATGTGGAAATTGGTGGATATTTCTAAGACATGCTTCCTAAGCAGCTGAATTTCAGCATTTCACGGTAAATCTGGAAAGTGAAAAAGCTTTTTGGATACAGGGTTGTTTTGCTTATTGTAGAATACTGGTTAACGTGCTATGACAAAGGAAATAAGTGACAGCAGTACACTGTATGTGCTGCTGACACAGAGAATGAAACATTTATTCTACACAAAATTATCTAAAACAACATTCTTATTCCTAAATCTGTTAGTTTATTATTACAGCTTTTCATACGTAATGAGTAAATCCTCATGGTTCTTTTTATGAGTTCTTTTTACAGTAAGCAATTCAAAAGACATTTTTGTGCACTCAGACACATTCATGAACACAAGCATGCAGGTTCTTCTACCTGCTTTGTATCACCTGTTGAGAAGCTGGAGAAACATGATGTGGAAAAAAACAAGACTCATTCCCAAATCGGTTGAGCTACAAGCCTTAGCCTCAGGTGGCCTCACAACAACGTGTGATTCGAAGACTAACATATCAAATGTTCTGGAACAAACTTGCCCAAATGACCAGACTTCAGTCCAAATCATTGCTTTCATAGTGGTAAGCCATCAGCACTGCGAATGGGTATCTCAGACCTGTTGTATCGGGAACTGCATTTTACAGGCTATGTGGTTTTGCACCACAGCGTTTTGCTAGATAAATATCAGAAGCCTCTCACAACCAAGAAAAACAGTAATCTCGGCAGTCTAACTGCTAGTGCTTTGCATGAAGTCCTATTGAAACATCTTTTTAGTCCGCAGTGATTGGTAGAAGTTTGAAAATGATGCTTCTTAACTAACAGAAATACAATGCACTGTATTCCTGATCACTGTGAGCAAGAGATGGTTTGGGGAGAAGTATGTAACACCTCGTCAGCATGGAAGTCCAGCCCCAGACCAGGACCAGACCTTGCAGCATTTGTTCACTGCAGCAGAAGGAGGGTAACCATGAAATGGAGGAGGAAAAGTATTAGCTACCTGCAGAGGAGCTTCAGCTGCTCTTGATGTAACACCATTTCTAGGTACATAAAAGAAGCCCTGAGTGAAGGAAGTTATGCAGTCTTGGCTAACCATGAGAGGTAGTTGCATTTTAGCATGACAGCAGCTCTAAGTCTGGAGTTATCCATGGATATCACCCATCTGCTGTGTTACCAGTATTGGTATGAGAGCTTTCCTAACCATCTGGGAAAATGGCTTTTAGTTGGCAATGGACACACCTCCTTTGCTGCTGGCAAAAAGATAACAAGTTTGTTCTTGGCAGAGAGATTACTGCAACATTCCTGATGAAGACATGAAAAGGTACGCTTGGTATAGGCTAAAAGTAGTTACTGATCTGATTCACACCATTTATGGAACTATATTCCCTGTGCCAGTCTAGGATATCAAAAATGGAAAGGGGCATCTTTTTTCAATTGAGCTTAGACTGATCACACAAATTAACTCAGAATGAATTATTACATCCCAGATGAAATAATATCCTGGGTGAGTTAATTCCAGAATGACGGTGAATACTAATGGCGCTTACATTCTGCAACCTTCCAGAGCTCTTCTGTGCTGGCTGATGAGGCTATTTGCTAGCCAACTGGATTGTACTAAAGAACTGCGTAAACATCATGGCAGAGCATGGGTTTAGGAGCATGTATTTATTCAGTGCTCCACTCATGTCTGGAACTAGAGGCTTCAGAGCAATCTCTGCCTTATGTTATGACAGATGCTGTGTTAAACACAGCACAAAATCAAAATAAGTGAGAAAACCTCACCTAATGTGAGTGCACTGAAGGTTGTTACAATCCATGGTGCCCTTTGCTGTCTGGTCCCTAGCAGTTCACGCTGGCCATATTATAATTGCACAACAAGACGAGATCTGGCTACAGATCATACCTTCATGGCTCCCAATTTCTTTGGAAGGAAACTCAGGTGCATGCCAGGATGCTTCTGTAGGTCTTCTACTTGGCTTGATGGGAGAAGGGGTCTGGTGCAGAGTATACCTCCCCCACAACATAGGTTCAGCTGCTGAGGATTAGGCAGAAGGTGTCTTCCAAATGTTATGGCACAGCTAATGAGATATCCTCTTTTAACATAACAGTCAGCAGGGGAGAGGAGGTGTGGCTAAGACTTCTTGGTATGAGAGCTACTGCTCTACAGTAGAAAGCTTTTTGGGAAGTGAAACATGGGAACATCTCAGGTGCTGTGTCGTTCCAGAAGAGGGGGTTTGCTAAGGTAAGTTGTCTCTGCTCAGACTTTAATCCTTTTCAGAACTGGAAAATCTCCTTTATTGTCAACCTGTCTTCACTCATTTGACCACAAGAGAGATATTCTCCACATATACAGCTTTCGCCTTTTGTTTCCCCTCAGATTTTCCAGGCATCAGGGAGTTGATCAAATTTCTATCCTTGAGGCTCAAGTAAAGAAGGGAAAAGTAACAAGTAATAGCTGGGGTTTGCCTATTTTTAGCACAGAAAAAAGTATTTCAGATGAATTCTGGTTGGTGTAAATGTAAGTCTTCTCCCAGAACTGATAATCTGCACGAACGGCACAGTTGGGCTTTCTTCTCCAGAGAGCACTGCTGCAGAGTCATTGTGTGCCACATCTTAAAGAAGCTAAGAGAGTGGCTGAGTAAGGAAAGTAAGTGAATTGTCCAGGGTTTTAGGAATAGGGTTCTACTTTGCATCTCGTGTTGTGATTTTTAGGAAAAACAAAGGCTGAGTTAGAAACAGGACAGTTGAGAGGAAAAATGTTAACAATTGCACATGAATTTAATGGCTGCCTTTCCTTTGGCTGACGTGTCACTGATCCCTGTGACCAAAAACCAGAGGAAGTATCCACTTAGGAAACCAAAGGAAAGCTCGACAGGAGGTGAATTAATATTATTCACCAGAAGGGTCCACTCCCATGAGCAGCTGAAGGATTAAAGGAAAAACTTAAACAAAATAACAAAGCAGCTTTGTCTGGTCCCATTGATCCAAAATAAAGCACTCACTGTACCTTAAAATCTATTTTGTGTCTCCTGCAGAAAGTCTGCTGTGAAAGAAATGGAGTCTTATAATAATTATTTGGAGCCTTAGGGGTTCAGAGCATCCTCTTGTTCACATTACTGCTGCCTTCCTACCTGAATGCATTTTCATGTGTATCCTAATCAGTTTATTTACTGTTTGAATGCTATTTTTGATGCCAGGAAGAAATGTCTGGGTAGAACACTGTAAAATCTCTCTTTTCATAAGAAGTGATGAAAATCCTTCAAAATACAGTTCAGACTGTATTATAAACTGTATCTGATAATGTGAAAGCTCTATCTCCTAGCAGTGCATTGGACAAATTAGTTTTAAGCTCTACTTGCTCATCACAGGATTTAATGTGTGGTTTTATTTTTTAAATCTGACATGTGAAAAGAGAGATGACAGGTAGCGCAAGGCTGCCCCTCAGATGTGAGGCACAAGGAAAATTTCCCGCATCAGGCCATTGAAAGAAACAACATCTGGAAGTGAAAAGGAGGGGAGGAAGAAATATGTGAATATTTCAAGAACAGCAGCAAAACATCATGATTAGAAGCATGTGAAGCAAGAAAGGGAATTGTGGCAGATGTCAGGTGGGAAAGAAGGAAGATTCCTCTTACCAAGCCATTTGATCATGGATGCAGCGAGCAAAATAGCCACTAGGTAATGTTCAAACACTGTGGTGATATTTAGTAGACACTTATGAAAACACTTGATATGAGTTCTGTGTGATAAAATTTAATTTAGGATATCTAAATGGTTTGGACCAGGTGTAGATGTTTTCTTTTGAGAGTTCTTGGGTTTCTTTTGTTGAAAAGAGTGGTATTCCTCACTGATGCCCTGGTTACTACTGAAGTCCTTAGTGGCTCTGTTCATCTGGTGTTATGCACAATAAAACGCAAATTGATGTTACTTCTGAGTAAGGTCATACTCCGTTCTCTGTGATAAAAGGAAGTAAAGTGCAATCTCTAGTTTTCTTTTAAGCCGGTAGAGACTCCCTTACCTTCATCTGTAACTGCGTCTTTTTAGCACTGACTTCAAATGCATCCTTGTTGTGATGATCAGCTTCCTGACCCTTTGCTTCAGAGCTCAGGAGACACCAGCAACGACCAGTTCCCCAGCCCTGGGCAGGTGCACAGGGCACTCTACACACCTGCGAGTGCTGTAATGCAAACAGCACATGATGTTTTTAACCCCAGGAAGCAAGAATTGGAAAAGGACTCAACCGTAGCAGTCCGCCAGCCTTTAAAACAGCATGCTGGAGGACAACCAGTCAATACGAATCCACAGAACATCAATGGACTTTTATGCTGAAGGTGTGAAAAGCAGTCTAGAACAGCAGCTGGGTAATCCCCAATCTAGCAAGCTCGCTAACTCAACACCCTGTTGACCTACATTTTTTTTTTACAAAAGGTGTCCATTAGCTCTGTGAATTTCAGCATTTAATATACCCTTAACTTCATTCATGTGTGCAAACATCATTTCCATATACAAGCCCCTTAGAAATTTAGTGTGGGCTAACCCTCCTTACAACTTAATACACAAGTAGTATCAAAACTTCTCATTAAGTTTGAACAGGGTGAAAATATCTCAGAAATTAGAGGATGTTGCAGATATTCTTTAATGATATTGATTTCCTAATGGAATCACTGAAAAGATGGAAAATGGCCTCCTAGAAAATAATGATGACTTTTTTCAGGAAACAATTAAAGATGGGAATTTAGTGTAGAGTGAATTAAAGCAAATTTATTAGTCCATTGTGGATATGGAATTTCTTGTCATTTCATTGAGCTATGAATCATGCAAAATATTAAACATCCTGAATTTATTCATGGGATAGTGTAGAGGCACTGCTAGTATTCGCTGTTAGCTCTGTAGAGACAACATGGCACTGGGTAAAGCACAAAGCCCCTGAAAAGGATCACCTTTCATCTGCTTTCTCTGCCCACTTTAACACAACAAAATAATTTTTAAGTGGAAATGCTTGCAGGAACCACTGTGCCTACATATTAATACCATATGCAAAGTCTAAATTTCATTTCTTCTCCTCTGTGTCATCCTCTGGGAACCTTCTGTATTTGCTTGAATCTCATGTATTATATGTCAGGGGAGAAGGTTGGGAGGAACATGTGACATTCACCTCCTGTTTCTAATACACAGGATAATGAAAAATAACATAAATGTAGACACAACTATGCATAAAGTATTTTCAGTGGGTAGAATGCTGGACTTTTCCTGCACGAGGAAGTAAAAGTACTAGTCACAAGGACATTGATTATACCAGTAGACTGAAATACAGTACAGTTTGAATGCAAAACTTTGTGCCTAGCCTAACTTAAGTACTCTATACTTAAGTAACTCTAACTAAAGTTGCCTCTATAGTCACTGGAGTTCATCATACCAAGCAGCTGTGGATCTATGTATATAAGCCAATTCAATTTAATATTAGCAGAAGGACATAACTAAGCTTCCAGATCTTGAAAAGGGAGACTTAGTTGCTCTGGACAGCTTAAGGACTTGGATGCAGAGGCAGCCTTGAATTTCTGTAAGCCAAAGAGCTCATTACTGGTTCTTGACTGAGATTAGGGTTTGACAGTAATCAAGCAACTTAGACAATCAATGTATGTGGGGAGGTTGATCTGCAACAATTGAGGAATATTACAGCCCCTGCATGAATAAACTTAGGTCTAAAAAATGGAAGTTGTTCTTACTGAAACAAGTCTGGCAAGACAGGTTTTCAAGCACTCTTGCCAGACGTTCTAGGTTGCAACTTCTTTGAAGAGGATAAAGCAGGCTTCGGCTTCCCTGCCTCATCTTGTGGCAGAGGAAAAGTTGGCATTAATAAAAGACACCTGGGTGTTCTGTATGTTCAGTCAAAAAATAATAGAAACACCATTTTTTCTTAGGAAGGGACCATACCATTAAAAGTGGTCAGACCAAACAGGTAAGCTTCAACAAATGTGAGTAATGGAAAGCCAAATAGTAATATTTCTAAAGAGTCAGATAGTAACAGATACCACTGAAGAACAGATAAAAATTTAAATACCATGTTTTGAAAAACATAAAAGTTACAAGATCTAGTCCGATTGTTGAGCACCTGGATTAAGGTCTAAGTGTATCAGCTAAATTTAATAGCGAGAACTGAACCCACTACTTGGGGTATTATAATTCCACTATCAAGAAGGACGGTACGTATACAAAAGCACAGATACCTTCTTGCAGATGTTCCAGCAGTTATGAGATCGCTTGGGTAACTCACTGTATAGCTGTAGCCCTAGGCAGTTACATAATTTAACCATTGTCCATAATCATCAGCCCGCAATGCACATTTAATAAATTTGTTTATTGTTCATCTGGTATGAAAATGCTTCTGTGTCCACAGACTTCACCACCAGAAAAGGTTTTGAGCCAGAGTACCAGTAGGACTTACAGGAGAAAAGCTTTTAACTACTTTTAAGATTGAGCTTTCTAAGTTTATGAAATGTATTAAGCCACATGGCTACATACCAGGAGATGCTTCTACTTATAAGTTAATCAAGATACCACGTATGTCTATAAAAAGCAAGAAAAAAAGAAGTGTTAAGCTTTAAATAAGCAGAGTTTACCAACACTACTATTAATGCTAACTTTGTACTATATTAATTTTTCAGTTGGAATCAGCCCTGATTATAAAAGATGCCAAGAATTCAACTTACTTAAATTTATTTTAAGAAAAAACATCTTGGAAAGAGACTTGCCAGTTAGCTTGGTCATGTCATCTTTTGAAGTCTGTAACAGTATAAAGATTTCACCTCCTATGAGGTGAAATACTCTACAGCTGTGAAGAATTATTTTAATTTTTTTTTTTACAGGATGCACCCACCCCTGTTTGTAAATTAATTCATGTAGTTCAAAAGTAGATACATTTATATTTGAAATAGAGACATTTCTATGCAGTTTTTCATTCTTTTTTTCCACAGTTATAGCTTAAAAATAAGCTAAAATAACAACTAAGGGCCCATCATAATAGATGTATACTAGTTTAAATGGTATTATAATTTAAAAGATATCTTTGAAAGTAGACAAATATATGAGAGAAAATCCACATGAGGCATACGAATTATCAACCACACACTTCACAGATGGGACTTTTCGGTCTTTGAAGAACAGAAAAAAATTTCCTCTGTTTTAAATAGTGTAAGTTCACTGAAGCTGCACAGGAAAATGAACAGAATTATGAAGAGAACAGCATACTTATTAGGTACACTGTATCCCAAACTCTACAGTATCAAGACTGATAGGAGCCTTAGGGAACTGAAGGCTGAATGGAAAGAATTCTCGCTTAGAAGTGAGGTGATAGTGCAATAACAAAAAGATCATCCTCAGTGCTCTGTACGATGACCCAGAACAGATTTAACAGGAATCCATGGCACTCTCCTCACCATCCACACTGCCTGGTATGCCACATCTTCTGGGTCAGATGACAAACCAGACAATGTACCGCCATACCATCGTCACTCAAGTCAGATCCTGGCTGCATCTGACCCCTGAGAAAGCGCAGATATGCTCCTCAGACATTTGCAACCAGCAGGCGGTTTCCTGGGAGTGCTCATACAAGCACGGAAGGTCAGGGAACGCATTAAGTGGCTGTGATGGCTTATACAAAACTTCACATTAGTATACAGGCAAAATTATTCATAGTGTTAAATCAGAACCTCTTGGCGGATTTAGGAGTCATCCAGTTACAAAACAAACTAAAACTATTTGCCTTAGCTGAGCAATCCCAGCATGAATAACAAATCAAGAACTGTCACAGAATATAATTTGTGAGTAATCTGTAGGGTGAAAACGCTCCTATAATAGTCTATACTGAAAAAAATCAAAATTATCAACAACTCCATGAAAAAAGCAATGCCTGACAGTAAACAATTCACAAACAGAAAATAAAACTAGCTTCAATAATGTGTTTGCTGTGAATAGCTGGTCTTTTGCTGTTCTGCTAGCGTGAGGGAGAACTGCAGCAGTACCCAAAGCTGCTACTGCAACTGGAACTCTGATGTGCTCCCTGTGGACAGAAGTAGCCTGATCAGTGCATCTCTGTCATTGTTTAAACTTAAAAGCTCTTAAAACTTTTAGAAGTGACATCTTGATGTTCACAACGTATAGAATTCTTTTTTCCAGACAGAATTTAATTCAAAGTAGCTGAAAGAACCCACTGAAACAAACTTCTTGCTCAATGCACAAAAGAAATACATTCTTAAATTACTCTGAACACACAATGATAACAAAGAGCATGATACAGTATACTGGTATGCTTTGGAAAATCTGATAAAAATACTTAAAGTCAGTCACCATACTTTCACGGAACAAAATCAATTCACCACAACACGCTTGACGTGAACATGTTCTCAATTTTTCTTTTCCTGACAACCTTGCAAACGTGAGAACAAACTATTTTAAATATCTCTAATTTAGTGTGGAATGTTGTGAGGTTTTTGAGTGCACATATGATGAATAGTTGAGATAGATGTTGGTCATCAAGGTACCCCCAAAAATGCCCTACTATATAATTTCTTCCACTGAACTGTAGTCACTTCACAGAAATAAATACAGTGGGTTAGACAGATAAACAGGTGCTAATAATGTGTCACTATTAATATGACTACAGCAAGCAGGTGCAGGGATGCATTTCTTCCCCTCTATTTAGCTAGTGTGGGGCCAGATCTGGAGAACTGTGTCCAGTTTGGGGCTCCCCAGTGCGAGAAAGGTATTGGCACACTGGAGCAAATCCAGCAGAGGACCCCGAGATGGTCAGAGGCCGAGCGCATGAGATACAGGGAGAGGTTGAGACAGCTGGGTCTGTTCACCCTTAAGAAGAGAAGGCTCAGGGGGAAACCTTTACACTGTCTACAACTACCTGATCGGAAGACAGAATCAGATTCATCTTGATGGTGCACAGCAATAGGATAAGAGGCAAAGGACTGAAGCTGGAACATGAGGAATTATGATTAGATACAAAGAAAAGATTTCTAACCTTGAGGGTGGTCAAATACTGGGAAAGGTGCGCAAAGAGGTTGTGGAACCACCATCTGTGGAGGTGTTAAAGACCTTACTGGACATGGCCCTGAGCAACCTGATCTGACTTGCCTGCTTTGAGCATGGGGTTGGACTAGATGACCTCTGGAGTTCCCTTCCAGACTAAATTATTCTATGATTCTATGATTTTAAATATATAGAAATACAGATATATAAAACAAAAATACAGAATTTAGTTACGCAAAAGATAAAATACTGAATCTGGTGTTTGGGGAGGAGGAGATTGGATATTATTATTTGAAGTTATAGACTGTGCCATGCGTACAACCAGGTGACAATTAAAATTTTCAGAGATACACTATAAATCATGAAAACAAGTAAGAATTAGCAAGATCGTTCAAAGAAGAAGAGCACAGGCTTTCTAAGTATAGCATTTTAAATGGCTTATTGCTTTTGGACCTACATTCCCCCCACAAAGACTACCAAGAAGGATTTTAATGGGATTTGAGAAATCTGCAGTCTAAATGTATAGTTCATCTCAGCTTGTCCCATGTACTGGACCCAAATGGAGGAAGACAAAGCCACTTAAAATCACACTAGCAAGTTTGAGGATAGCTAACAATTTGTTCTGACTTATACCATCTAGCCAGAAATTTAGGTGGGTAGCAAAGTCGTCTTTATTCATGACACGACAAAATAAGACAAAACTCTCAAGTTTGCAATGTGTACATGATTTCAGTCATTTTACCCTTAAAACTACCTGTGTAGGATAGGGAAGTGATTGCATTAATATGCAAAAGCAGGCAGCTAAAATATCCATTTGAGAACTAAGTTTAATATTGACTACCTTAGTGAGTGAAAATAAATCATAAGTCACTATTTCTCCATCCAGTAAAAGAGTATCTGCCCACATCTTTTGTAATGTGAAGGAAATGAAAATACTCAAATAACATAGTAAAGAAAGGAAATGACTAAATTATAGTTTTGTTATTAGTAACAATAAAGCCACTACCCGCTGTTCAGAAAAGTCAAAAATTACATTTAGTAAAGGTTATTCCAAATGTCATAGTATTAAAGCATAATTAAAATCAATATAAAAACATGCAGATAAACAATATTATCCTGCATTTCTTTCATTTTGCCTGCTACAAGACAAAATAAATTCCCCAAACAGCTGCTGTTGGACTGGAAATATTTTGGCATTTCTTACTATCAATGGATTAATATTTATAGGAAAATATTTTGTATTTTGAGGGAGCAGTCTCCTGGGCTATCCCTGTGCTTTTAGCACTGCAGATGTCTCTGAATGTTTCCTTACAGCCAGTTGCTATAAAAGTAAGTACATACAGATGGAAGAACAGCAAGATGATGCAGAGTTATAGTACCCCAGGCACTAATATTTTATGCACTTTTTAATGTTATGTTTAAAAATTTATGAGCATCTACCCTGCTAACCAAGTCCATCTCTATTCCTGGGGGTTAAAGTGTGCCTTTATATACCACAAGTATTCCAGGTGAGTTGGTCTGAAAACCTAGCAATGAAGGGAAGAAGCCTGTTTTCAGAATCCCAACAGGGGGTATATCATGTAAGCTGGAAGTAGTAGGTTCTACATTAATTCCTTAAATTAAGAGCTGGCAGAAGTATTGCTTCTGTGGCCACTGTGATACCTGAGGTCAGCTAGATGATCTAAAGATCCTTCTCTCTTTGTAATCCATTAATGTAAGCATGGCTATTTAATTGAGAGTGTCCAACCAATGCAACACATACAGTATATGTAACAATCAGGAAAGAAAAGCAGTTCAGTGAGTCAAGAGCAGCTTCCAAACGTCAGTAAAAAAAAGTGAAAATACACTAAAGACAGACTAATAGCATAGCATAAAACCTCCCGTAAGTATTCCTTCTTATGTAAGTCCCGTATTTGCCATTAAGGCTTTCCTTATTTACGGAGCCTTTCCAAAGTTTGATTACTCAGCCATTTACACAGAATTTGTAATGTAGAGAACTTACAGCAGTGATTTACTGGTACCTCAGAGATGGGAAAATGAAGGACAGAAGAGTGGTGTGAAACTGTGCTAGCTTTGAGATATATCCCAGTTCCCTATTAGAACCTAAACACTTCCTCCACCTTCACAGAATACATTCTAAGCCATTACGTGATGTAGCTACAAAATGCAGAGGTGATAGCATAGGCAGAATGATTTTTGAACACGCTTCCCCAAACCTTAATTTAACCTTCATTAGCAATTATGAATTGGTTGATAGCTGTAATTCAGTAAAGCTTCTGATGGAACACAGTTTCAAAACATTAGCAGTAGGCGATTTGCATTTAACATTTACCGTACAACCAAATCGCTACTATTATATTAAAGGTGTGATAATTTATCACAACGCAATTAGCTGAAAAGGCTGGCAATATAAATTAGTCCCACTTCAAGACACTAAGAAAACTCAAACTCCTACTGAGATTTTATTTTATTTTATTTTATTTATTAAAGCAATAGAAAAAATCTTAAAAAAATATCACATGTAACGTCTGCTGACTCCATAACTATTTTCTAGGAAGAAAGAAGATAAAAGACATGTCCACAAGGAACCTAATCCAACATCTCAGGCTCCTACATAATCTCACACCCAAGCATGCAAGGATCACAAGTCAGACTAAATGAGAATAAGTTTGCAGTACTCATTTTAACACAGTGTCTAGTACTTCTGACAAATGCAGTCATCATCTGTAATATTATGTATGTCTATGGCAATATATAGCCATGTACACCTATTTAAAATAAAAAATTATAAACACTCCGAGCTATTTTGCCTTCACATTATACTTATCCATAGCATCCACAGCATTTTGCTTGTGTACTCCAATTAATAGCAATTGAGTGTCCAAGTACTTCCAAAGCCTAAATAACCAATGTGTCACCAGTTAAGCAAACGTCTTCATGACACATTCAGATAAAAGTCCATATGGCAAAAACTGGAAAGGAAAATGAGGAATATATAACGAAGTGCAAATATATACACATTAGTTATCCTGCTATAGTGTGTCAGTTGACGCTGAAGCAGAAGGTCTTGCTCTACCCAAGTGCCAGTTTTCATATGCAAATATTTTCATTGGTGTGAATACCTACACAGTGAATGTTAATTTGAACATCTCAAATGTGAGTGGGGATAATGTACTAAGGCAAATTGAAGAGCAGACCCAGAGATGACATTGCTTAGAATCTTAGAAAAAGAAACAAATAAAAAAGTATATGTAGAGCAAAAGTAATTGCTTGTGGCTTAAAAGTCACTGTAGAAATGGTTGGCATCCTCATTCAACCATATATATTAGGAAGCTGATGAGATAGAAACTATTTCGTTAATTTGCAAAAAGTCTTACATATATAAATAGGCTCCATTAAAACTCATAATGAGTTCAAGATGAGAAGTGAAGTGTTGATGGTATTATAATGCTACATAAGGACATGCAGTTCACAACTAGGTATTTAATTAAAGAAATAGATATGGTGCTATACCAAAGACTTGCTAGCAAAAGGGAGTGGAAGTTTCTAATTGAAGACTTAGTACAGAACTATGCTGAATGGCAGGTTCTACCATATCTTCATATCTGTCCACTACTCATCTTGAATAGCTGAAGCCACCCAAATCACAGCTAGACAATTTTTTTGGGGAAAAAAAAAAAGTCTCTTGGAATACAATCATCCACTTCCAGAAGAATGGCTAATAATGTCCAGAGTAGGTATCCTCTTCCCTCCCAAAACTATTTATGAAAGCAAGATGTAATTTATGACATTGTAGTACGGAGTAAGTAATTCCATCATTTCCATGTAACAGTGACAAAATATATAATCCATAGGACTGATAGGTGTCATGGTTTGAGAAACCCACAACAATTTATTGTCATTTAGACAATTATTCTCTCACCTGATGACCCCTCCCTACCCAGGAAGAGGAATCGGAGAAAAACAAGGAAACCCAAGGGTTGAAATATAAACAGATTTAATAAAATAAGACTAGATAATTAACATTAATAACACTAAAAAAAAATATTGATCCCAATAGCAATATAAAATATACAAGGATTATACTCAGCCAATTCTATCAGTAGGAAGCTGTGCACTCCCAGCAGCGGACAGCAAATGTGGGACACTGCCAGCGCTAGGGCTTTGGGAGGAAGGAAAGGCCTCAGGGGTCTGGCACTGGGGCAAGAAGTTCTCAGGATCGCAGCTATCAAGGGAGAGAAAACTTTGCAGCAAAATTTCTAACTTATGTTGAATGTGACATTCATGGTATGAAATAATTCTTCTGGCCAGCTTGGGTCAAGTGCCCACGTCTCGCTCTTCCTCATCCCTGCACCTGGCAAATTCGAAAAACACTGAGACCTTGAAATCCACAGACTGTAGCTGGCTATAAAGTAAGTATTTTCACAAATTCAGATACTAGAGTCTTCTAAAAGTGCAGTTTTCCCAAGCATTAGAAGAGAAATTAGTCCTGTGTTGCTCAAACCAGGACATTAGGTATGAAGGTAAACCAAACAATAGGACAGGCCCTGATCAAAATTCCTGTGCAGAACAGGAGTATTTTTAGACAGAACTCAGAAGGTCTTGTCAATCTCTGACACAGGTAAGTAGCTGGCTGATTTAGATTCAGAGTGGGCAAGCTTGTACACCTGAAAACCTCCAAGGGAGAGATGTGCCTTTAAAAGACAATCTAGAAATTCTCAGCAAAGAATTTTATGCTGGGACAGTATATTTGATATCTCACTGGTGGCAGACAAGCTATTAACTGCCCTCTGGAAAGCTCCTTGAGCAACACCCTCCTTTCGCCTCTCAGCAATGAAGGCAGATATTTGCGATTGCAGTTTAGTGCACATTTGCAGTCAAAGTAGCAGTAAATCACAGATGACAGCAAAAAGCCATGATCGGTATGTAACTACTGTGAGAAAGGTTTAAAATTCCCTCCAGATAAACCCCTGGCACAAGTGGGACAGAATATTATCCCAGGCAAATTAATGTTTCATCAAGGCATAACACGTTGCCAAACATCCATGTACATCCAGTCATTTGAAAGATGTTCCGGGCATCAGACTCTACTCCGAGGCAATACCCCTTGAAGATACTCCACCAGAATGTCTGACTTGGCCTCTGCTTTAGCAATATACTTTCTTACTCAAGATAGGTAAACATCAAACCAGCACATAGTCTGTTGGTAAAGAGAATTCAAAGAAGAGTATGCAAAGGTATGTGCTTCATCATAGACTATTCTCAACTTGCCACGCCAGACCTACGATGCCATCCAACTTTACCAACAGGCCCGCTGCTCTTCGTCTCCTATGGCTGACGGTGGGCCAGATGCCCACAGACACAACAATTTAGGTCAGTGTGTACTTTCCAACTAAGGGAGGAGAATATGCAGAAGATGCCATTTCTGCTCCCAGAGAACAGCCAACTGACCCTCTGGTGGAGAGGGCGAGTGGGAAAGGACAAAGAAATCAAGGCTGATGTCAGCTTTCTCTTGTAACTGTCACCGAAATACCCTCAAGATACAGTGCGTGGTAGATTTAAAGCAGGAGCAAGAGTAAGAAGAGAGAAGCCTCACTGAAGGTGAATTTTTCAGGTAGGATTCATCTTATTCAACATTAGCTGTTTACAAAGCAGCTGTCCACACGTGAACTACTCACCCTAGGCTACCCTGGAGAAAAACAGGTTCTTTAAACCATTCACACTCTAGAAGCATCTGGTTGTTTTTTTTTCTCCATTCAATATCCAGGGAGTATAGATGGGTTTTTTACAATTTGACATCTACACTTGTGACCTTTGGAGACGAATCAGACCCATAACTGGTTAGACTGCAGACAGTGTTGTTAATGAGAGGAAAAAGATAGGATTATATGGAGGATCACTTTGAATTTGTGCACAGCTTTAGCCAAATGTTTTTACACGCTTAAATATATCAAGGGAAATTGCTTTTGTTTTTTTCTTTTTGTTGGGATTTCATTTTCCCTATTTCCCTATTCAGGGAGAGGTACAAATATGCTGCATAATTTTGAGACACCAAAATATGTCTCAGCATCAAAATATGCCTCAACAGCTACTGGAACTATGCAGGCATTCGTATTGTTTGGCTAATAACCAATTAGAATAACCTTTAGGCTTTGCTGCATCTGGCTTTCAGATTGTGGTAATTGGTTTGGTCATCTCCACATTCCAAATAAGCCATTTCCCTTTGCTGTATCTTGAGCTTTTTCAGCTATTTTCCTATTTTATCCTTCAGGGAATAGGGTAGAAAACTTCAGGGTAGCATTTTTTGCTCTATTCAAGGTAACCTACATACTCACTGCAGTAGCCAATTGATTGTCAAGCACTTGATATACAGACATGTTTTTTCAAGGTCATTCTAAACTTGCAGAGATTTAACCTTCTGCCAATTTAACTAGAGGAAAGTGGAACAACTTTTGTCTAATAAGATGGTCTACCCTTGCAACATTTAACAGTGGTAAATATGACCCATAGGGTCATATTTTTATCGATACGGTGAGGTCAGAATTTTATCTCAGCAAAAAAGTTTTGTCCTTAAGTAAATTGGAAAAGCAGGCCATCCCCCAGACATCTTCCATATGAAACAGGCAAGTATCAGCTGGAAAACTTCGAGATACTATGGATATCACAAGACATCTTCCCCCTTCCTCCTAAAAAATCTGGGGGAAAAAAATGAACAAAAGAATCGGAAAGGAAGTAAATTTGTATCAGTAGGGGAAAGAAGGGGGGAAAATATGCATGTATCTAGTTTGTTGACAATACTGTTTCTGGACAAAAAACAGCACTGACGTTTTTGCATTATGAAGGATGTAAAAATATGGCTGAAAGTGAGAATGAACCATTCTCATGGCTCACACAATGTTTGTATCAGGTTCTTCTGTTTCTGTAAGATACAGCCGTTACATGGTAGTTTTTCTAGGCAATAAGTACTGAAATACATTTACCTGTTTTTTGCAGTCTCACAGTTGTAACTAATAGTTCTTAATGCTATATGTCTCATACAGTATGCACATGCTCTGTTTTTGCAAACAATTTTTGTTCTATAACTCACACTCTGATATGCTCCATAAATTCACCTCTTTAAGTTGGACAGCGAGTGCCCACAGTGCTGATATAATTCTCAACTCAATTTCAGTTTATAGAGCAGATCCACTTTATTTCCTCCAAAGATAAGTTCTAATTGGTTGTGACTAATCATGCTCTTTAATTAATGACACATTGTTTCACACCCATCGCAGCATTTTTGAGAGGAGTTATATATTTACATTTCAAGTACAGCTTTGCAGTCTCTTACTATCAGTTCATGTGTCTTTGAAAAAAGTGCATCTTTTCCGCTTCTTCCAAGCACTGTTAGACTGTGCAACATTCTGAGATTTTTTTTCACTTTTCTTTAATAAAGACTGCAATGTTTAGAAAAGCACTATATACCAACAATCATAGTTAGATTAAAACTGTGTATGGACTAGTTCTATTTGTAACACTTGAACATTACTAAAACGAACTCAGAAAATGAATTCTTCTATTCTTTCATATTTGTTCAAACACTTCATGAGACTTTGTGCCCAGCTATTTTCCACCTAGACTTAGCTAAGAGTACAGTCAGTAGAAACTTAATTCATATTCCAAACAGAAGCACTCTGGCAGAGGCAGAGAATAATAACATAAAATTTACATTAGTAAGTGAGGTTAGGAAGAGTATATACAAGGCATGCCAGAGGACTGAAGCGGAATACACTGTTCCATCCCCACCCAAAGGGGAAAATAACCACAGAGGTGTACGATTCACCAATTTTCGACGTGGAATTTGTGTAGAAGCCTGAAAGCTAAGGTAAGTGGCTTTACTTTGCTTTCCAACTAAGACAGAAGTACACTTTGTTGCTGTTTCTTTACTTGAAATGATTTGAACAAACTGACCCTAAAAATCTGTGTGCGATTGACATTTGTTGGAACAGAGCTTAAATGAAATGACTACTATAGCAAATATGATGAAAGTGTATAAAATGAAAACCAGAGTACACTTTTATATTAATGAAGTGTTTGGGACAAATTCCCCTTTCTGGCACCTGTAACATAATATGAAGTGCTATAACACAGCACAGTTTGGGGTTTTTTTAATGTATTGCTCTTGATCAGAAGCTAAAGCAACAGGAAAAAAGAGCATTTTACTATCAAAGTAAGTTGTTCTGGCATGAAAGAGATGAAATTGCTATAGGGACTGCTGACCTATGTCGAAAAACAAGTTTTAGGCAGGATAGAGCCAACATCCATACCATAAAGAGTAAGATTTGTAAAGTCATCTACCATTGCACTGGAGAGCTCAGCATAATGCTGAGGAAGCCAGCATGCCTTTGCCACGGATAATTAGATTGAGATGGGTTTGCATTTCCAACCAGCATTTGAGGGCATTCTCAGAAGAAAGGTATGTGTGTGTAGAGGTAAGCAAAAGGAACAAACTCCATTAACCCCCAAGACTCCCATTTGACTATTAAAAGTACAGAACTACTCAATCGTGCACTAGGAACAGTTTCTACAGAAAAAAAAAAAACACCTAAACTGATCGGATTTAAATGACCATAAATTAGCTACAGCCTAATATTTTTTAAAGTATGAGCAAGTAGCAGACATCTGTATTCAACAGAACATAATATTTTGGTCAATGTTGCAAGTAAGAAATGAAATTGGTGCTTACTTGGGAGCTGTTGGACCAGTTCTGTAAGAGTGAACAACACATACGAGACAAAAGAGCATCCAGAAGGCAATATAAATCCATGCTATTTTGACTGGAAATGGCTATCAGATTGCAGCACCAAAAATATTCCCACCATTAAGAAACATAAGGATAGCAGCCACTTGGCAGAAGGCTTGTAGACACTAATCTATTCATACCAAGCAACCTACAAGGAAATGTGCAGTGCTATTCAACCCCCAGCCCAAAGCAGCCTGGGAAATATTTGCTTTAAGTCTGTAAAAATGCCAAATTATCTCCATTCTCACAGTATGTGAGAGAAGACAAACAAGGAAAAGGTGGGGCTACTCCTTCCACAGCCTCAGATTTGCCTTTTCCAGGCTGTACAGCACTGCAGAAGTTGAAAGCCGGACAAAATAGTCTCATGCTCTGAACTTTTATGGCTTAAAAAGCATAAAAGAAAATCCAACCATCAGATAAAAGCTTATGACATGCCAGGGTGGTCGGACTGGCTGACAAAAAAAGAAGTTAGGAGACATGCATGAAGCCATTCTTCAAGCAATGGACATACCTGGTGTTTACAGAGGGGAAAAAGAAGAGCCCCCCTGGGCACTAGGGAATTTTTAAAAAGTAATTGACAAGGTCTCTAAACACTTCAGTCTCAACAGGATTTTCAGACTCATACCAAGCTACATAAAAGCTCCACAGATCTGAATTATTTAAGATGCTTGAGTCTTAAAAAAACCAAGGCTGAACAGACCTCCTTGAGATACTTATACCACTTTCATTTGTGTTGATTGCCAAAAATATTAAAGGAACAACTTTGCAGGCTCAAAGTAAAGGAAGAGAAAAAGTAAACAACAGAAAAAAAAAAAAAAGACCCCTTGAGTATCTAAATATTGCAGGACTTTAAGAAAACTTTTGTTCTAGCACAAACACAAAGGCAGCAGAGCTCTGCTGCATCACAAGGAAGCCTGCAATTTTTGCTGCCACTCTGTGAACAAATAACACTATAATCATTGTAGGTATAACAGATGTGGTTATCTTTACTCTTCTAAATATTAGCTGAACTGCTTGAAACCTAAGCACGTATTTCACAAGTAATACAAAAAATAAACAAAAAAGTGCGAAATTTTTAAAAAAATTTGACCCCTTCTAATTATAAAGAAAGCAGAAGATACCCGTTTTCCTTGCTTGTAATGAACAGAGTTCAAGTTTACTTGCTTTTGTAATTAATTTTTAAGAGATCCTAAAATATTTATTACAGAACATTGAATGAAGCAATGTTTACTAAAGACTATGAAGTATTTGGATTCCTTAAACAAAATTCCAGCATAACTTCCTCAGCAGCTGTAGTGGACAAAATGGCTAAATTATATCATAGCAGAAACAATAATTGCCATTACTATTTCCGAAGCCCTTTGCCGATCTTGAAAGCACCACATTGATACAAAGAGAGTAAAAGAGAAAAAAGGAAAAATAAAAGAAAAAAGAAGAAAAANAAAAAAGAAAAAAAAAAAAAAAAAAAAGAAAAAAAAAAAAAAAAAAAAAAAAAGAAAAAAAAAAAAAGAAAAAAGAAAAAAAAAAAAAGAAAAAAGAAAAAAGAAAAAGAAAAAAGAAGATAAAAGAAAGGAAAGGGGAAGAGAAAGGGGCATCTACTATGTTTATTTATGCACAATGTGAGCATATGCAGACCTATATATTTATATATAACTTCTGTGAAACCAAACTGGCACATGAAAGTTTAGACTGCAGACACAGGATGTATCTGCAATGTCCATTCATTTATTCATGAAGAATACCCGTCCTTCTCGCTGTGCACAAGGAAAAGGGGTCCCCAGTGATCTAAGTCTTCGGTAGTGTAGGAGTGTTCTGTGTCAACCACTCATCTCAAAACTAAAACTACTACTAGAAACAGCAGCCACAGCATGTCTTCTTTATTCACAAGTACATAGCATTTGCTCAGCTCATAAAAGCTGTATTATGGATCACTGTGGATGAGGCTCTTCCCACACTGACATGTTAATGACAGCCTCTGCCTCTCAGATGAACTTCTTTTTGGTCTCTACTCAGTCAAAATATTTTATCAACAGCTTTTTTTTCTGGTAACTCAGACTTTAGCCTGCTTCCACTAATATGTACCTGTGGTTAACTTCACCACCATGAGTAATTCAGTGGATTTAAATGGAAATATTCAAATATTCAACTCCAGCAGCATACAGACAGCATTTGTGGGATTGGGATCTTTGTACTAACACCAATACCTTTGAATTTCTGATAAAAAAAATATAAAGATCTATATATAGATCTGAATAACCATGAAGCAAGTGCAGCTACTCTGAGAGCTGTCATGACACAGTATCAACAACCTCCTCATTTAAGTGTTGTGTTACTATATTTCTTATTTTATTCTTTTATCCAGGTAACCATAAGTAAATATGCTTCCATAGGAACATACTACTACGAGAACATTGCTTGCCCTGAACTTCTAAATTTATCTTGGATCTGAAACGTTGTACCAGAAAGCACTGGGCAATTTGCTGTTGTGAGGTATCCACCACCACCTGTTTCTATCTTAAGCATTCCTGCCTATGGCAGGGGGGTTGGAACTCGATGATCTTCAACGTGCTTTCCAACCTAAACCATTCTATGATTCTATGATACTATGATTCCTCAGCAGCAGCACCACTTCCACTCCACTGACCACTCTCAGTAGTGAGGAGAAATGAATGGGAAAAAAAACTACTCCAAAAAGTTTAAATACTTTTCAACATTTTAAAAGCTCTACTGATGTACACAGATCTGAGGTGCTGGGAAGGAGCTATATGATCTTTGATATCCTTGCATAGCTTAGGGATGACTTAAGATCCAGTACGTGGACCTGGCTATGGACCTGTAACCTGCGGCCATGTCCTGACTATACATCAGATGAGAGGAAAAACATGACACCTCCAGGAAGCCTGTAGAAACAAACACAATTGTATCGGTGGGCCCATGTCTCTTGTTATAGATAAACTGGGGACCAGAACTGTGAAGATCCACCTGTCCTGTGGTGTGATCCTACCAACTGTGATCTAAAAGCTTGAAGCAACTGCAAAGAGAAGGAAAGGAAAAATGAGCTAACCCCTTGCCTTCCTTTAACTGTCTTTCACTTTAAAAAAAATGGATTTTTCTGCCACTCTGCAGAAAAAAAGTAACAATTGAAGACAGTAGAGGGGATAGACCGTCTGAAGATATCACTGATGGTGTCTAAGCAAGATTGTTTTAAAATGAAGTATAAAACTAAAATAAGAATGCTGGATATTTCTCTCCTGTCAGGTAAGCAATGAAATGCATAAGGATGCATTGCATTGTAAATATTATTCACTTTGAACAGTTCCCTCTCTCATAAAGGAAAATTTTAAAGGTCAGTCATACATTAATTGGAGGGAAAAAAAAGAAAGAATTATTATTATAATATTTTTCTCCTTGAGAGGACTAACACAGTGTCACTGATAAATTCATTTCTGTAACTAGAGTAAGCAGCCTGTGTTAAAATTGCACTGATATAAACTACACTTTTAAAGCTATCAGTTCTAGAAAATTAAATCTATGAGCTTTGAAATCTACTTATAATTTTACATTCTCTGGTACATCAGCAGTAAGAGATACTGTGCAAAGACTATCAAGAGTTTTTATTTCAACCTAGCATGGTATTTTTTTTCCTAGGTACTTACTGGCTTTCAGAAACACTTTTCCAGCAAAAAATGGCAGTCTAGAAAATGAACATCAGTGATCAAGAAAGGAATCTGTCTATATTTTCAGAAATTCACATCACTGAAACTTGTTGCACATCACTATATAAATCATAGGGCAAAAATGCATATAATTCAAATACAGTAAATCATGTATTCATGTATATGAGTACATCCAGTCACACTTTCACGACTTACCCTAAGCCCTTGCAAAAAATTCCTATTGCTTTCAAAGGGATTTAGAGGGTGTTGCTAGCTACTTGCCTATAGAAGTGCCTGGCTCGTCTGCTGTCCAAACAGAGATGTATTACAGCCGGATAAAGAAAGGCAGGAAAAGAACTGAGTTCATTTCAGAATGGCACAGAGTGAAATGGTCCTCCACAGGTACACGAGGAAGCTACGAATGAATACACGGACCGGTGAGCCTTTCCCACCTCCACCAATTATTGAAACAAGCTATCCTGCTGCTCCTACTGCTAGAAAAGTACAAGTGTAATTATTAAGAGATACCATTTTTTAATTACCACGACTGCACGGGATTCCAGATAAACTGAAGAATATACATTTACTGGAAAATCTTCATTAACAATTTTGACTCAGTTAGAGATCACAAAATTGCACATGTAAACACTGAAGCTTTTGTGTGCGATTTTTATCTCCATTTACATAAGCGTATACTTAACGTGAGTAGATACTGCACTATTTTCTTCCATGGGCAAGAGTAAAAAAGTTTTGAAATCATTACCAGGTCTAGCATACCGCCTCTGATATCCAACACATTTTGTGAGGAATGCATCAGATCGCTGGTTTTATATCCAGTGCTGCCACAATTCTTTTAGAAGACCAGTCATGTAAGAGAGGGGCACTCACACAACTTGAAAATACCCGTTAATTTCTTTATCAATGGAAAAAACAGGCAACAAAATGGAGGAGAACACAAGGGAGATCAGAACAGATGACAGAAAACAGAACTGATAATAGTCTAACAAAATAAAATAAAGGGAAATATTATTGCTACTTTAGTGGTATTGCAAATAATAAATGAGTAGTCAATAATCTGCAAGAATATAGGACTTTCGCATTCTCTCCCCTCCCCACTCTGAACATGTCACTTCATTTTCAAACTTTGCAGTGTAGAAATATAGCAAACATTAATCTTTAATTAATAATTCCAACATGCATTATGACAAGTGTAAACTCATGCTTCAAATGTGGGAACTGAAGTGTTTACAGATGTAGTAAGAGTTAGAGTGTATAAATAAAACCAAAAATGAAATAAAGATTAAAAAAAAACACACCTAGTGTCTATTCTGGATGTCTATTCTCTCAAGGATGGCAAAGAAGCCTTCTCACACGCAGATGGATGCCTCACTATGTGAAGGAAGAGAAACCTCATCCTTAATTTCAGCACCAGGAGCACAGCCTTCAGAAGCCTGCTGATTTCTAGTTTCTGCTAGTAGGTGTCTAACCTTGTGAGGAAGTCCTGCTGAAGTCCATGTTTCTTTGGATGCTGTGCTTGGCAGGACCAGGAATGGATAAGCAGCCAGAAACTGATTTCTACATGCTTCTGAATGCCCTGCTGAAAGGAGACCTTCTGTGCTGGAGTGAAACAAATGCCTTTCTAACTCTCAGAAAGTAGACCAGGACTGGTGTTTGGAGTCTTACAGAGCCCTCATGCTGATTTGTTTAAAAATTATTTTTAAGGCTAGGACAGCTGGGGGGAGGAATAAGAGACACATTCAGCTGCACTCAGCTTTCCAGTTATAATAAGGGTGATGAGGGGTGATGGGGATGTCCACTACCAACACAGTTACTGTGACTTGTTAGAACAAGCTGTGCATTGCACCATGAATTGCTAATGGAGAGTCTACATCTTTCCTCAAGTGGATGGTGAAAAGAAGGTGCTGTACTTACTCAAGTCCAGCAAAATGCTAAGAACTTGAGTTTTCTTCCTCTTCTGTGTTTACACAACCTTTCTGGTCTAGCTATCTACAGTGTTGCAGCTCCAGCTGTGCTTCAACAGCCACACACACGGGAGAGTAGAAGAACATTCTGTGCTTACAACCCTTTCCTCTCACTCAAGAAAAATCTTAAGACTTCATTCCAAGTCTTCAAGAATTTCATACAAAAATCATGAAGGTAAACATTCTAAAAATAAAAATTTTGAAGTCAGATATGCTGCACTAATTTTTCATTAAGCCAGAGGTAATTTCAGATATTGTGCTGCAACATGTCCCCACCTGAGTTTTAGGCAATTCTTTCTTGTTTGTCTTTATATATATGATTAATACCTAGAGTTGAAAAAGAGTATATCTACTTATAATTCAGACAGAGTTTAATGAATACTTGTTGTGAATTTGGTGATGCCTTCCTAAACGCAAAATATCTTGAGTGCACTTTTTCAGGCTCAGTAAATTGCATTTGCTACTCTAAACCACTCAAATAAATATCTGAAGCGTCATTATTTCTCATTTTTCCAACTACCATATTGAACTTATTGTAGTGAGCAAATTTAAATTTTAATTTTTAAGGCTAAGTGGTTTTTAATATATTAGATTGATCAAATTACTTTGTTCACATTCTCAAATTAATGTAAAACCAGTCATCAACATTTAGATATCTTTTTAGTCTAATCAGAAATGTGCTCAAGTCATCTTTCCTGTTGCAGTGTAGCCTTTGAAGTTTGCTAATTATTTCATACTGTCAATTTTCCTACAATCTGCCAAGATTCATTCATGCTAAAGAGAAGTAAGTATTCGATTTATTGATTCACTGAAATAAAAACATTATGTTAAAAGATGCTAATTCAAACTAAATTGTATCCTGTACTATAATACCCATTAAAACTTAAAACATTTCTGTGTGCAAATCACAGAATTAGGAAGTATCTGTTTGCTTTAGATGTTCACCAACTGAAACATAGCTAATTGAATCACATAATCATTACTTTCAGAGAGCACAATTGTCCTACCTGTATCAATTTTATTATTTCAGTACAACCCTATGTGGCTACTTACTATCTATACAGAAGTGTATGTATATGTGCAGGTAGATATGAATCTATGTCTACACAAACAAGCAAAAACATTACAATCAGAATTTAGGATTAATAAAAGGTTTAATTAAAAAAAACCCAATGTGTTCTTAAGTCAAATTCTGAAACTTGATAACACGTTACATAGCTAGTACTCCCACTGACTACTAATGTGGGCACTCCAAAGAAAAGCCAAGTATTTTTTTCTGGATTACGGTGAAAAACACTCACACAATTCAAGAAGCAATGTCAGTGAACGCTTTTTCTCTCCAGTTTTGATCATTAGGTGCTATTTCTAAAGAAATATATTCTAGGGATTGTAGAATAATATATTGGTAAAGTACATAGGCATGTTTCACAGTATCCTCTTGGAATAAGGCTACTTGAAAAGCTCTCAAGGGAAATAGTTTGTCTAATGTTTTGTATACTACATTTCATCACCCACTCCTTATTTTTTCTTAATAGTAAGGATTCATAAGAATCCAATAAATAACAGCTACTCATTAAATAAAAATTTTATGATTCAACAAAAGTTAGTTTAAAAAAGACTAAATTTTAGTTTGCTTTCTCAAATTGATCCATATTTGCATTTTATTTTCTACAGTCTCTGACCAATTAAGAATAAGGCCTAGATCTACAAAGGGACTTCAGCATCAAAATTCTGAATGTTGAAGCAACCTGGCCAGATAGTGGATTGAATTGCCTTGCATTAGACACCTACATTTCCTATAATACAGGACAAGTCTCACCAGCTGACTAAGCACTGACTATGGAAAAAGTTAGAAGAAGGACTAGTTTTTAAACCCTGCTCTTATCATAACAAAAAGTACTTCATATCATTATAATGACACATGTACGCACATGTCCAAAGTTCCTCCTGAAAATAAGCATTTAAAAATTCCTTCATTTAGAAAACAAACTAACAAAAGAGCTAATGAGGCAGCTATAAGGGTCACGGCCTTTCTTTCCAAATATGGTAGAAAAGGAAATCAAAATCACCTATAAAATTTATTTTATAGGTCAATGGTTAAAGCTATGGTTTCATACAAGAGACTTGAGCTTATATCCCTGTTCCTTGGACAGCTTGAACCTAGTCTGAGGGCAACACACAGGTACCAGACCTGGACGATGAGGTACCTCAGTAATTGATGCTACTGAAGCTATTAGGTCTTGTATGCGCTATACACATATTGCACTCTTCCAGGGAAAGACAGTGCTCTAGATTAGTGGTTAGCCAATCACTTGGGAAGGAAGACTGGCTCTTAAACCTTGGCAGGCCATATATTTTTGATAAAACAGATGGTTATTAGAAAAAAACAAACCATACACACATCCCCTCATCCTCCCATCCTGGCACATGGAATTTGCAGTGACCGAATAGACTCTTGGGGGATTTAGGTTTTCAACTTAGGTGTCCGAGTCCCATATTAAATGTTTCATTTTTTCACAGTTTACTTAATATTAAATGCTATCTTGTCCTCTTTTTGTGTTTTCCTCCGTTCAGGGCAGGGACACCTCCAGGAGAATGACTATAGCTGCAGAAGTGCAAAATTTAACAAAGAAGAAAATGAAGTTTCAGTTTAAAAAGACAACATACGAAATGTATACTGAGGGGTTAAGCACACAAGCCACAGGACTTATCACCAGTAGAGAATAAGTCCTCAAGGCAGGAGTTTCAATATCATGCCCAATTTTGCTGGTCAGTACAATCCATGTCAGCAGTGTTCAACCATCTGCTCTCAGGTCCCTTTTAAAAAGGGTCTGATAGTCCCTGGCAGGTGGTGGTAGATGGGAGGTGAAAGCAACAAGATCTCTAGGTCTGTGTGAGCTATATATAAAACAGGGTATGGACAAAGGTGTTTAAATCTTGGGAATGTTCTTTAATTCAAAGGGCTCCAATGGGTGGCTCCTATGGCTTCTCTGAAACCCTTCCAATTGTGGTCCCAGCACTTGACTTGTTCACTAGGTTGCCTGCCAAAAAGGACCAGGTGATCTTAACCCCAAGCTAAAGAGCAATTTGGCAAAGTCATTTTTAGCTGCAATTAACTGACACCACCTTTCCACATATACCCATACTTTACTTAGATAAGCAAAATTAGTTAAGTCAGTCAATTTTAAAGAAAATCCTTGAAAAGGGGAAAAGGAGGGCACACAGAAAAACACATTTCTGATCTCTTTCGCAGCTATGCATGCCCCCAGACTGGATTTCACAGTGTGGGGCAAGGGCAGGAACACACCACTGCTATGTTACTTTGTGCATGAACATGAGCACTAAGTCTCAGCAGGCACAAGATGCCCAAACTTCACTGAAGTTGTAATAAGAGTATGTCCTGAGGATTATTAGTCCTCTATGTCATATATTCTTTGGAAAATGATTGGAGTGATAGACAGAACATCAATTCATTGCAGACAAAAATGCAGCATCTTCAAGCAACAAGCATTTTTTTAAAAAACTAGTTAAAATATACGGTGACTGGGAATGCTGGAAGAGAACAATACAGTTCTATGGACTTAAGCTACCTCATGGCTTGCAGAGCCAGTGGCTTTTGAAGACTGTTTGTTAATGACAGTTTGCAACACTGTGGTAAACCAAGGCCTGTAATTTGCAGATTTTATTTTTAGAAATACTTATTGGAGCACTGCGGCATTGATGGCTATGAAAGAAGAAATAAAAGAAAGGGGGGAGGAAAGAGCCCATGCAGAATTAAAAGCTTTTCAAGTTTCCTGAAAAGAGGTTTTCAGAACAAGAGGTGGGTTCTGTGGAGTTTTTCTTCTACTTCTTAGGGGAAGGATGGGAGCCCAAATTCAGGGGCATAGCACATGCAAAGCACATTCAGCGTGAAATGCCCGACATTGTATCATATTCATAAAAAGCTGCCGCTAGCAAAATAGATAGCCAAATTGAAACACACATCCCATTTCTATAAAAAACAGGGAAGGAAATATTAGCTAGAAAAACTGATGTCAAGATGAAAAGCAGGCTTTTTTCCAGCTGTCCTTACTCAACACTGTAGTCGGGATCATACCACAAAAACAGACAGTCCGGTCACAATTAATTCTGAATGGGGTCATTAAAGGCAGAAGATACTCCTTCATGGCTTAATTTAATTATAATTTCTGGCAACTGAAAAGCCTTTTAACATTTTTAGAATATAGACTTGTTTTCAACAGTTTCTCCTCTTTGCCAAAATGCTCAAGCAGTCATTTTTGATTCAGTTTCTTTCCAGAGCTGACAAATTCTGCCACAGCTGTTTTTGTCAAGAGGCTCTGAAACCCTGTTAGGTCACTGTAGTTTTGTTTTCTGAACTAGGTGTATTTGCGTTCACTGTTTTACCTGAAATTGCCAATTGTAACACTACATGCTATCTTAAAAATTATCCTGACATTAGCAAATGCTTCCTCCCTGAGTGCTTGTTGAAAGCCATGCAGTTTGTTAATGTTACAGTGCAACCCGATCCCTTTCTTTTGCTTTTTGCAATTTCCTAAATACATTAGTGTCTTCCTTGCAAATGTGCGGACATGAGTTGCACTAAACAGCCTCCAGAAAACAAAAAAGAACGAAAAAAAAAAACCAAAAAGTCATGAAAAGTAAACCCAACATTCTGCTTTCAAATAGCCACAAGGCAACTCAAAAGTTCCAGGTCAAAATTTACAGGGAAGGCACTGATTGTGGACCTTAACACTCGGCTACCAGCCCAACCTGCTGGACCACCTTTTTTCAGCAAAAGGAAGGGAAAAATTCGGCCCGCTTCCTCACACCTTCTTTGACCTCAAGAGCAATTAAACACTGCAAAACAAGAATGGGTTCATCTCTTATCTAGGTTCGGATCTGATATGACATAATGCGCAACTTCAAATAAAAGACAGCTCAGCCATTGGCAGCACTCTCACTGTGGTTCAAGGTTTAAGAGCATGCACAAATCTTTACAGACTCAGGCTGTAAGTTACTCAGTCCTCTCCAGTCCTGTCAGTGGCTTTATGTAACATGAACTATGGGTTTCTCTGCAGTTCACAGCTTGGCAACAGCATTACTTTTAAAAGAGCACGGAGGAACAGCATCAGAAGTCCTTACGACTGCCCAGAGACTTCAGGGGACTCTGGAACAGATAATATTCAGCAGCCAAAGCAACAGAACATTTTGGCAGCTTTATTCTCTTTAAATTACAACCTGCTTCTAAAAACAATTTCAAAAGACCTAGCACAGGAGATCTCATTACGACTCTCATGGGTGGCTAGAATAAAAAATAAAAATGAAAAGCTATTCCAAGATTGAATCTATTCTATTTCTCACTACAACTACTATGAGACCACCTGCCTTTTATGCAGTGTTTGTAAAGCCAGTGTCTTAACTGTCATGAAACGGTTTCCATTTCTGTGGCTAGGAACATTCACCGTCACTGGGTTTTCCTCCCGTTCTGTATACAAAGGTCTGCAATGAAAGTAGTTCTACAATCTCTCCTCCCCTGGGTCAAATCCTGCCAAGTTCTGCCTGTACCTCCCATAAAGTTTCTGGCATTATGCAGCCAGGCAGCATTTAATTGAGAAAAACAAGAAAACAAAACACACTTTGAAAAATTGTGTGTTGCACAGTGTGGGGTGCAATTTGTCCTACTTGTACATGCATCGTCTTCCCAATTCCTAAGCAATGTGTGCGTAAGTATAAACATAATGAGTGTTTATTATTTTATTGATGTTGTCCTAAAAAGTTGACTTTTTTTTCCTCTAGCTCTTTTAAAAGAAACTGTACTTAGGACATCTTTAAAATTCGTTCTTTGCAAATAGCAATAATAATAAAAAGACTACAAACCCGTAATGAGCTCTGTGCAGAACATCTCCTTAGTTTGTCTGAAATCCTTCCGCTTGGAGTCTGCGCTGCTCTGGAGATCAAAGCATAGAGATAACGAAGCCCTTGGGTGCCAGATGGGTTATAAATTGGTACCTAGAATTCATGGTAGGATTTACACCTGTTTAATTTGCCACAAGCCTTGTTCATGGAACACCTTCCCTGTTTTTCATTGTTTCACTCTGCTTGGTCTACATCTTGCTACATTGTTCAAAAACAATTGAATGCCTTATTTGGGAGCTAAAATATCTTTCAAAGTGTGTGAAGAGTCACAAACAAATTTGCCAGGACTGTGATTTCACTTGCTAAGCAAAACAAAACAAAAAAACCATTGTGTTTTCCATTGAGCTATCATAGTTTCATTCCTTTCTTTCCTGATCTATTTATAAAGATCTTTATGTGTAAATGGTATTCAATTTTTTATTCCACTACAGTAGTTTTGAAGCATAACCAGTTAACTTCACTTCTTTCCTCTTTAATGTCTTCTAGACTTGATAGAAACTGTTTTTAAAATAATGGGTTTCTGTGATTTTGTAAGCTGTCTCTCTCAGTTCTACCCTCCCGCTACGCACACACGCCTTTACAATTCTTGTAACTGAGATATAAATATAGGAAAAAATAAAGCAAAAATAAAATCACAGACTGGATTTCCACTAACTGCAAAGTGATAAAGTAATGGTTTATCAATTATTTAAATCAATGTGAATTCTACCATGATGTAGGCACATACTATTTTCCATTAGCTTTGGAGTTTTGTATACTATCTACAATGCAAACCTAACTCAGACAATAAAGAAGCTATGCAGTACTTCTGACTGAATACTACCGTTAATTTGAGTATGTGTATTTCAAACGAGCACAGCAACTAGCAAGCATGCGTGGAAGTAGTGTAAGTAATATTGCTGTAACCGTCCCTATACCAGCTAGCAATACCTTCTTCCACAGTATTCACATTATTTCAGATACAATAGACTGTTGAACTGGGGAATAACGGGACAGTGCATCAGACAGTCAAGCCAGCAACTGGGAGGTGCTTCTGGCTTCCCAGTTGACTCTAAGCTCCCACAGAGCAACACAGATGGGCAGCGCTTCCCACCTTTCTCAGCTGGCCAGGAAATTGCCTTACTGGCACGTGACCCATCCTTAGTCATAGAGGTATTTATCATCTTAACATTGACCAACATTAAGCCCCTGTATTCTTCCAAATCTGCAGCTGGCACAGAACATGGCACTGCACTTCTCCAGCAGTTCTGGCTATGGCAGGTACGCCAGCTCCCTACCTTCATCTGGAAAGGAATCAGAGTGATAAGCTTGGTGATCTGGCCATACCGCTACAAATGCTCTTTACAGTTATATTTGCTGGATGTACTTTTACCAAGTAGTTCACTGTACTTTGAAAAGGCAGCCCCCTACTTTCTCCTGCTTTGCCATAACTTCACGTTAGGCTAAAACTTCACGTAGCAGCAGCACTCACTTTCACACAGGTAAGAATCATTAAGTGAGCCTAGTCCCCTCCTCAAACAGGACAGCCTAGATGATATAGTCTTTTTTAACATTGAAAGCAAAACACGACATCCAAATACCCCAAAACTAATCAACCTCTGGGCTGAAGAGAGGGGTGGTTCTGGGTGAAGTTGTGGGAGCCCCCATCCTCACTAAACTTATTTCCAGGAGTATTTGCTTTTCCTGGAGTGGTGACAAAGGAGCATCCCTGAGCAGGGGGCAAGAGGAGAAGCCTGTCCTGCCTTCTACTTCTTCTTCCTGCTGGAGAGCAGAGGCCAGGCAGGCAGCCCAACCCCAGGTAGAAGTGTAGCAGGCAGAAGCACAAGGTTAGTGCAGGAGATACTGAAATATCCATGGGACCTATGAAGGTTGGTATTATTTGGTATCTGGGGCCATTTTAAAAGCATTATCATCGTTGTGCTAAGTAGTATGGGCCAGTCCCGTTAAGAAGTCCTTGTCTGTCAGGAGGGATGTAGAAAGAAGAGTTCTTTAGGAGGAAAAGTCACCCACCAGGAGCCTGTACTCTCCTTGACAACATAACAAGAGAGGGAGAGAGAAGATTAACAGCCCTTCCAATAACTGGCTACTTCTTTTATTCCATGTAATGGAAATGGGGAAGAGCACTATTGTGTCAAAAAGCTGGTACTCTTGGCTTTTCTCTAATCTCGAACTGAATGTACCACTCAAGTGAAATACAGTGTGGCCAGTTCACACCATCCTGGCAGCAAAGAAGTTGTTTTTGTTTCCTTGTGTTTCTTTCCCATCTTAAAAAAGGAAAATTAGGAAATGTTGAGGTAATCTCTTAAGCCTTTCCATAGCTGAAAGGAGCTGGAGCAGGGCAGATGGAAATAACCAATTCTTCACCATTTCTTAAGTTCTCCCTTTGCTTCTCACTTCTTCTCACTTCTGCTTCAAAATGATGCCCCGTTTCAATGATATATCAAAAATTACAGTGATATGGGTCCATCTGTATGAAAATCCTATGTATAGATTCCTCACTGATGGGAAAACTATATAAATTAATGTTATAATTTATTATTACACATTTCTAATGTTTCTAATACAAGAATGAGATCTGTAAAGAGAGCTCTGAAGAAAACTTTCAAACAAAAATAATCTTTAGGCCTTTCCTTTCCAAATATAAGCCAACTAAGTTTTGAAGGATAAGTGCAGCTATTTTCCTATGGCAATCAATATATTTTACACACAGTTTTCTATGTATTATGCTACGCAACAATCAACTGAGAAACAACTGAGAGAGATCAAATGGCAGAGGTTAATAACTCGAGATAACATCACATCCAAGGCAGCCTATTTGTACATGTCACAAAAATGATAGATAAGTAGTCTGAAGGGTGCAAAGATAAAGATTAGGCACTCTATAAATGTGTTTTTATGTGCGAAGTCTACAACTTAAAAGCTTACCCTTTATATAGGTTCAAAAGAATCCTTTGAAAGCAAAGAAAGAGCTTCTTTGAAGTGCTTCTTAATGCACACAGCAAAACAGAAGTAAGAAATTAAACAGATTGGGTACTGGCAGGAAAAGGACTAATTAACGTAACCAGATAGGTGGCAAGCTTCCAATATGACTGTAGTAGTGCACTGATGTTAGCAACAAGGGATGAACTCATGCGCGTAAAAAAACATAAGACTGTGACTGAGTCTCTGGATTGATCGAAAAACTGGAGACTACAAAGTGTTTTACGTACGAGCAGTGCCTGTTTTCCTCCATTGGCTGCAAAGGGATTGTCTCACACGCAAACAGCATGCAACGCTGGCTGCATCCAACTGAAATGGGAGATTCTGGTAACGCAAGGCCATACTATGCCAATCAAATCCTAGAAAAACTAACAATATTGTGGTGATGTTACTACACAGATAAAGGATCAAGCAGCAGGTAATCTCATGGAAATAATCCCACATCCTCATCAAATATTTACCAAAGGTATCACCTTGTCCTCTGCCCCATTTCAGTCCACATCATGCTTGTTCTTAGCTAACATGTCTATTAACAATGTCAGCAAGCAGTGTGTTGCTCAGCACTCGGATCCCAATGGCACAGGAGCACCCACTTAATGTGGTCTGATGTTCCAAACACATCTTCAGGCTCATCGACTGAGGATGACTGAAAGCTTGAGGTCACAAAGTAAAATCAAAGCTGTATTCAAAAGATCATCCTCATGACTGCATGACTTAGATGCTTGCATATGATAATGTAGTCTTTGAACAGCATTAAAAACAGAATATCATTATTTCCAGTTAACAAACAAGGTGCAAGAAGCCTATTAACCCAGCCCCTTTGCTTTTTATGCCCCATGCAAAGAGCATTAGAGTCAGTGGAAAAGCTTCTGTTGAGTTTGGGGTAAGTACCACAGCAAGAAGTGCTTCTGGGGCAGGGCAAATTACTTTGGTTCAGAAATCTCTCTCATCTTGTTTGTCTTTTTTTTTTTTTTTTTCCACCAGCATAATAGCAATGAAGGTATTCAGCGTGAATAGCAAAAGGAAATTATTGGAGGGGACTTTGGAGTTTCTTGAATCCTTTCTTTCCCCTCCCCTGCTACTCTTCTTTTATTTAAAAGTTACTGAAAGCTGGACTATATACACCAAGAAATTTCCAGAAACTGCCAACTGCAACTGAGGTTTTCACAAGACCAATGTCTGGGTACGAACCTCTTTGGGTTACATTGCTTTTTAATACCCTATTGAGCGAGGCTCAGTTAAAACTTCAGTGAGAGACTCAGAAACACAATTACTGTGGTTCACTACTTCGTATTCATTTAAAAGGAAAATCTCTCTCTGCTCCATACCTTCCAAACCACCATGATTGCTGTACAAATCATGAGCTGTCATGAAAAGAACCAGAAAACCTCCATTTTGTTTCATACCTTGTATCACCTTAAGGGTTTACGAGGATGTGACTTCACTTATTTGAACAGCAACCATTTTTTATTCCTGCCAGACTGTGTTAAGAGGGTTTTAATGCTTGTTTAATGAAGCCTGGAGAAACGGAAATGTTATTCTGCTTCTGTCCATTTAGCTGCTTTGTTAGGAGTTATAATATCTCTTACAGAATTTTACCCATTAGTTTTGCAGCAGCAATATTTTTCAGTTTGACCGGAATTACAGCATATACTAATCTTTTAAGGAAAGTCCTGCTCTCTGTTCTAGCATGCATTATAAACAGCCTTCCTGGGGGTTTTGCCTTTTAATCTCATTACAATGATTTATTTGTTTTCATCTACTTTCTCTTTGAAATCAGGTATTTAAAAGTGGTATTTATAAATTAACTTAGGTATTTGTGTACTGAAAATTTTCCAACGACATACACAAATGTTTCTTTTAAATAACAAATACTGTTCAAAAATGCAACTTTAGAAAAAAACATTGGGTTTATATAGTATTGAATGGAATATTTTGCCGAATATGTTTTTAGGACTGCCTTTCCAACAGTAAGATTTTTTTCCTCCTTCCCCTGCTTACTTTTACAGTAACTTGGAGTTTAGTTCTACTAGGAGTTGTATTTATATAAGCCTTATTTGAGTTATCATGTGATGCTGTCTTTTCTTTTTAATTCTTTCAGCTAGGGCATTTGTGCAATTATCAGTCATTTCACAGGGTATTACAATATTTAATACAAACAGGTATTTCTTAGCTTAAACGTTCAATTGAACTGTCTAGCCTGAGGGTAAAGGTTTGTCCTTGATAAAGATGAGCTTTCTCAAGGGACAGCTGAAGTCCATGGAGAGATCTTTCAAAGGACTAAAGGCAATAACGATTTGAGCTTTCAAGTTCAAAAAATGCTTCTTTGACCCTGCTTTATATAACAAACTTACAGTAAATATATGCAGGATAAATTTAATAAAATACAAACAAAATATTTCACTGCACACACTTCTTCCCTTGGGATATAAGGAAAAGAATAAATTTGCAACAGATGTTCGTCATTAGTAAAGTCATGGCAATGGCATGGCGAAGGGAACAGTCTGAGAACCAATACGCACTGCAAGTTCTATACGATAGCTATGCAGCATACGTTTCCATTGCCATTCGTAGCTCATTTTGAACAACTTTTATTTCCAAAGCTGGCTTCTTCATTGAGGTCCCAACTCTTGTGCTAAGGGTGGAAAGTGGGGGAAGTGGGGGAAGTAAATTACTCCTTCGAAGACAAAACTAACGGGGTACCTTCTCTAGGAGCTTCCAACAGCAGTTACTGTCCCTCCTCCCACCAACTTCTCTCACTGTCTGGAAATTTTTGTGTAAAAACCACCCTGATGATGAATACTGGAAATATTTCTCTCTAGAACTGTGCTACATGGATTCTAGAGCCTCGGTGAAGACAGAGTGAGAGGGGGTTGTACTTATTGTTTTAGAGCTACAGGTTTAGAGGGGGAACTCTCCTATTTTTTTTTCTACGTTTCACTCATGTATATCTTGGAATAAATTTTAACAGGGACAATAAATAAATACAAGCCGTTAAGTACCAACACTGCTGAGATCACAAAGGGTTCTTCTAAATTGTTGTTTTGAAAAGTCATTTTTCTCCTCTTGGACGTACATTGTCTCTCTGTTACTTCTGTTAAAAGTCCCCACAAGAGTAACAACATCCTTCAAGACTAGGTAAAAACAATTCGCGTTCAAAGCAAAGTGTGATCTGAATCTGTAACATCAAAACTTTGCAGAGCTATTAAAATTCATGTTCTAGAAGATGCAGCTTGATATTCTTTATTGCATCATTTGGAAAAGGAACCGGTTTTTAAATGTTACTGAAAAATACATTAGAAAAGCGTAATCCAGTTTGCTTTCTAAGTCAGGAGGCTTTTATGTTACATAACAGTTCAGAAGGAACTTTTACTAACTTATAAACATAAAACGTCCACTCCAAAGCTCTGCATATTTTGTGTGCAAAACTATCTTATTTTGGGCTTTATTTACTTGGGCTTCTTGATGGGGAAAAAACACCCACATAAAATATGATAATGAAAATCAGCATAATGCATAATTTTGTGCGACTTCAGCTGTTATAAGTCAGTATGAAGCCTTCCAGCTCCCACAGTTGGTGGTGCATTACAGAAGGGTCAATATTTCCAAAATATTTTTTAACAATAGGAACCATTAGAGCATCCAAATATTGGCTCAGGTTTCTAAACATAACTGGTTTCTCTAGAAAGGTCAGTTTCTCTTTGAACACATTTTAAAAGCAAAATATAAAACAATTTTCTAGAAGGGTAAAATTGACAAATTCCTGATTCAGTCCAGATGGTGTGGGGGTTTGGGTTTTTCTTTAAGTAAATCTATCTTCCATTTCATAATTTGAAAACCTAGGTAAACAGTAAATAAATAAAACTGCTTGGGGGCCTTGTGTAAATGTCTTGTTTGAGGAGTTCTAGCAACTGTTTATGGGACTGATGAGGGTGAGCAGGAAATATATAATAAAAAAGCATTCAGGGATAATAGTTACAGGGCTCAAAGCCTCCAAACAACCATGCTACTTATTTTCTGTAGCTGTTTAAATTGGCCTAACTGCAGGTAATTGCGTTTGAAAGAGTGCTGTCCAAGGACACAGAAAAGAAGTAGAATCACTCTGACTCTCTGAATTCATTCAGATGTAGGATTGTCAGACGTGGTCTTTCCCTTGACACTGATATTGAATAGCTTTATGATGTTGCCCAGAGAGGTTGTTGAGGCCCCGTCCCTGGAGGTGTTCAAGGCCAGGCTGGACGTGGCCTTGGACAGCCTGGTCTAGTGGGAGGTGTCCCTGCAGGGGGGTTAGAACTCAATGATCTTCAAGGTCCTTTCCAACCTAAACCATTCTATGATTCTATGAAAGTGTCTCTCATGCTCTTTTGTCCATCACCCAATGTTACACGTGATCACCTACCACACACCTTTTCATGCACACTTTCACCTGGTCACAAGATGAAATTAAGGTCTCATTGAAGATTACGTTCACTGCAATATTCACTGGCACCAAAACTGGTGCTTCAATGAGACGCAATAATTCAAACAGTCTGCTACCACTGTATGAGTCAAAAAACAAAATTCACACAAACCAGTATTTACAATAGCAGTTAGTATCTATTATGTATTTTCAGGCAACAAAATAAGTGGATTCCTTTGTAAAAGCTTTGCATTCCTGGGAGATCACATCATAGTAAAAACATCTTATTTGGTTCCTAGTACTTTTCAAAGTAGTTCAGCAGGCTTCCAAACATCCTTCTTACATGATAGGCATAGCCAGTATCAGAACAATTATGATTTTATCAGTGTTGCCGTTCGTTTCTCAGAGAAGACTCCACATCTGAACACCGTTGAAAAGTATCTTCTATTATCCTCCAGTAGAGTGAATTATTTCCCAAGAACACTAGAATTCATTCTTATCCTATAGTGTTTTAAGTTACTCTTATTTGAGTTCAATTCTTGAAGAACTGAAATCCTGTCTAAAATAATTCCTGTGGAGTTTTTATTCTTATTTCCTAAAACAACTTTTTCAATTTCATACAAAAAAGCCATTCAGGTTTGAGTAAAAATGAAAAAAAAATCCTTTGAATTCACTTGACCTTTCCCAGAACAGAAGTAATCATTTCCTTTTTTCAAAGCGATATTGTACTTAAAGAATATGTTTGTTCACCTTGTGATGGAGAAAACTATCGAAATTCCATCTGAACACAAGAAAACACATTTTTTTTGCAGTAGTTGTCAAACACCAGAACAGGTTGCCCAGAAAGCTTGTGGAGTCTCCATCTGTGGATATGTTAAAAAAACAACTGGACATGGTCCTGGGCAACCTGCTCTAGCTGACCATGCCCTGTGCAGAGAGAGGGACTAGATGATCTCAAGAGTTTCCTTACAGCCTCCGCCATCCCGTGATTCTGTAATTACATGTGAAATAGAAACATCAGCGTTCTTCATCCCTCAGGACAATATATAAAAAATCTTGGAATATTTGTTTCAATAAAAGCCAGAAATAAAAATAAGCCTTTAAATTAAAAAACAAGCAAGCAAAAAAAATAATACTATTACACTAACATCTGGTAAGTTGCTGGCTTTGAAACATCTTCTGTTATCACTTGCTATCACTAGAGCAACTATTTGTTGAAATGCATATCAACACAACAAATAATAAAATTCCAGGCTTAAAATATTGGAGATGCAATCACAGGACCTTTAACAATGTCCTCTGTATCCTCCACTCTAATGTCCTGTCTTTATCTGTAAACTTTTTGACAGTGTCAAAACCTCTTTTAATCAATACTATCATATGTGGCTCTTCCTATATTCTACATGAGATCATATTTCTCTCTGTGCAGAAGGCCTTTACAACAAAATGCTCAAGGAGAAACTTGCAGTTTATAGTGTCTTCCTCTTTCAAACCCAGGCCATAAAGAACCTATAAACTTTTCCCAATTGTGTAGAGGGTTTTCTTGTTTCCATCATTCCCCACTGACATCAAAATCTTATGGTACGATGAACAGAAATCTAAATTTCCACTCTTTTTTTTTAATTAAGAATAAATCTGTAAATTTAAGTATTTATATTGTGTTTTTCTTCAACAGACACTATGTAATTCTCACCTTTGAATATTTCAACTAGCAATCTTGTAAGTTAAAGATAATTTTAAGTTAAACAAGCAATAATCTATATGACACTGCAGTATGAGACTTCTCCATGAGAGAACCCCACAACTTTAATTGCTAGGATATGGTCTCTCTCGGAAAGCAGACTTTCTGATCTAGGTTCCCATTCCACAATGCAGATACCCCTGCCTGCAGAACTTTATCTTCTCTTAGCTTTGCCCTGACTCTCCACAAACCCCTTCTAAGGTCTCCTTCCTCATCTACATGTTTGTTCAGCACAGATTACAAGGGTATTAGCTGTAGCTAAACTCTCATTTACCAGGACTAGACAGCTCTCCCTGGACCCTACTAAGTACCACTTTCATTTCCCATCTATCTCTGGCAAGTAGATTTTGAGCTGTAGCGCACAGTTGCCACCTTTCATCCAAAGCTGCATTTTACTAGTGAAGGAAGCAATTTCTGAGTAATCAGTAAATTAGGCTATAGAGCACTTTGGGATGCCTCTGGATGACAGGTGTTATGTAAAAAGAAATCATTCCCACCAAATCATTAGTGACAAAGCCATTATTAGTTGATGGCAGGCTGGAAGTCAAAGAAAAATGAATTGCTATTCACTTCAGTAACACCTTTAATTTGTCACAGCCTAAACGAAAGAGCCTGTTCTGCTGCTTTATGTGAAAAAGGTTGGGTTAGCCATAGCTGTAACTTGGTGACTCCTTATGACTCAGGGCAGGCATGCAGACCCCCTGCAATGCAAGTGCATAGCAGTCTTCTCGTGCAGGGAGGTCCTCCACAAAGCCCTGCATGATCTGAGGGGCAGCACTTTTCAGTAGTGGATGGGCCACCTAGAGCTACCTGAGGCACAGCCTCTCCAGGCCTTCTGCAAAAATAGTTGCAAACCCTAGCAAACCATACGCACAATCTCAGTTAAATTCAGGTATAACGTCACAAGTTTTATTTCTTGACTTATTTTTAACTCACTGAATCTCATTCCCAGGGTTTCTGATCATTTTCATTACTCTGCCTGAAGATTTCATCTACATGGGTTAAAAGTTGTCTTCTGCCATAAGAGGGAACTAAACCTGTATGCGTGCGTGCGTGCGTGTGCATGCACGTGCATTTTTGGGGGTGGTGGTAAGTACATCTACGTAACTACAAGTACAGTAATAGAGCAATTATTCATTAAAAAGCAATCAATTTAATATATTTAAGTCTTCTAGCAGTATTTAGAGATCCAGGCTCAGTTTTCCTTACCACCACATTATATTATATACGTAATAATGTATGTTAATAAACTAGGCAATAAATGGGTCTTCCACTTAATAAATCAAAAAACAGACAAAAATCCCCTAAATTCAAATGCTGTGTTTTATAGCAATGCAAAGAGAAATTCAAAACTACCTTGGTTAAAAAAAAGAAAAGTGTCCGTCTTTCAAATGGTCGGTGCTGTGCTTCAACTGTGGCACTGTATGGGAATTCTCCAAGGAGGGTGTCAGTGAAAATGGGACAAGCTAATGCAAGAAGTTTATGAAGGTGATGTATCACTGCATCTGCAAGAGTGGCAATCTGCTGTCAGATTCTGTTCTTTGCCCAGACACAATTAAGCTAGAAATCTAATGAATCTTAGCATAGAAGTCTGTATTACATTAAATCAATTTTTGTAGTAAAGAGGCAAGTTAAGTTTAAATTAAAAAAAAGCATTGCTTAAAAGACCCAGCAGCAAATGTAATAGCTGTCACTTTAGACACAGAGGATGAAAATAAAACACCAGTGATTGCTGTGTTATTTACTTCTAGCAACCTTTAACATTACAGAACAGAAATATATCTTTTGAGAGGCTGCATGTGACATATTTAATTGTTGTTACCCCATCTGAGTCTCTGGACAAAATGAGGTATGAAATTCACTGTGGCTGAAAATACTAAATACAGCAAATTTAAAAAGTGCACTGTTTGCCATCTCATATTTATTACATATTTTATATGTAGCAATGTTCCTATTTTCATTCCCATTGCTACAGAGAGGCTCACTGGTGAAAGCAGAGATTGCTGATGAAGTCAGTGACAGTATTCAGTTGATTTTGAAAGAAAACAGTTGTTCATATACACAGAAAACATGAATAATTTAAACTAAAATTAACTTAAAGTTCCAGTTCTGAATGTTGGCATTTAGAGTAAGAGGTAAAGCTCTAGGTCCTACATACCAGGACCCTTCCCCAATTCACCTTTTCAAAGCATTTGAAAGAAAATAATCCAGAAAAGAAAGCAGATGGATTAAAAAAAATAGGACAGAAAAATGTTTAAAAATAAGGACAGAAAAAAGGACAGAAGGACAGAAAGGACAGGAATAAGGTGTAAAAAGAGAAAGCATCTGTCTGAATATCCCATGCTAAATATTCTGCATCAAAGTTGTGATGGAACTGCAAATATCTTTTGAATTCACCAGCTAAGTCTTCCTGGAATAGAACGCATTAGACCAGAAACAATCTTTGGAATATGCATTTCTCAGACTAAGAAAATCCTCTATAATTTCAGCTGGCACGCTTTCCATGTCATAGATATATTTATGGCAGTCTATTATCCAAACAGTCTGTTTGAACTTCGCTCTGTTACAATCTATGACATATTCAATTTTCTGCCTTTGCTGCTTTCCACATCAATGGATTTTATATTGTCTACAAGAGGTTGAGGCATTTTCCTACTGCTCACTTTAGAAGATACAGACAAAAACATGTCCTCTCTTCAAACTAATTTTCAAACACTTCTCTCATAATGCAGACTATTTCCATGACTTTTATTTGCATTTCCAGTCTCCCATAACAATTGAATAATCTTTCCTGGGTTTAATGGACTACATAAAAGCATTAGAGAGCTCACTGTTCAGAGACCAAAAGTGTTTTAAAACAGTCCCAAACTGTTTACAAGATTCAAAGCAAAAAACTCCAAAAAGAGCTTGAATTTTCACCTCAGATAGAATGATGAATTACTATACTCCACATGCAAATTTTAGCTTTTTCCAAATCTGAAATCTGCATGAGAAATGTGTAAATAAGCAAGGGATTTGGAGGGCATTTTGAAAAGTATGGCACTGCTTGTTATAACAGAAGTCATCGTCTCCTCTCACTTTCATGATTCTTTGCCTGGCAAAAGTTCCAGCATTGCCATTTCGGTTTAGTTTTGTAGCTTCATCTAGTTTCATGCACATAGTTTCTTTCTGCTTCGTGGAAGAGCATAAGATAGCACGTTTGTAGTTCACCAGAAACAAGGTGACAAAATATCAAATACATCTTCAACACAAGAAACACAATAGCTGTCATACATCCATCTTTGAAGGCAACTTTTTATATGAATAGCTCAAGTATTTGATAGTTTTTGATAACCCCAGAGACTTTAGAATTAAGAGCTCATTTAATATGAGGTAAGTATTTTTGAGAACCTTCATGATAATTCATGGATGCATTCCTGACCTTTTGGGATCAAAAGGAAGAGCTGCAGCCTGAATTTCAGACTGGCCTTCAAAAAACTACGAGAAAGATGTTATGCAGTATCTTTGGGTATAACCCGAATTTTGGAAATTGGGAAAGCTACCAAAATGTCTTAATTGGTGATATTTACCAGAACATTGGAAATATTAAAGAACCTTTAATACTATCTGCAGAAACACAAGCTAGTATTTCTTGTAAGATTTCTCACTCCTTGGTGCCATGCATCAGGTAAGTCTTCTATGACCAGTCGTCTTTGTCATTGCACTTCAAGCCTTGTTCTGTTCTCTAAAGATAGTAGGTTTCCAGAGTAATGTAAATTACCTCAGCAAGCACAAAGGTAGTAGCAGAATATGGACCTAGATTACTATAAAGTCCCAGAAATTTAGAAGGCTTAGTCATTACATTATTTATTTCCCATCCTCTCTCAATTCTAAGAACCTCCCATTAGCCCTGACTGTACTGTAACAGGGAGACCTCTGGGCAAGGCTTAGCTCTAAAGGGCTTTACATTATCAATTCTCTGTAGAAGAGAATTCTCCATTAAAACTAGATTGATCTGTAACAGATTCTAGAACCATAGAATGGTTAGAGTTGGAAGGGACCTTACAGATTATCTAGATCCAACAAATGAATAGTAAGATAGAAAGGACAAAAAGGAAACTTATTTAACCCTTTTTCCTTGTACAGTTCACACCTCAAGCTTTTTCTGCTGACGTCCCTTCCTGTTTCAAAAGCACTGGACAGCCAAGAAACATCATTATAACCTCCTAGAAGCACATCTGTGCTGACAGTATTGGTACTGTTGGTGTAGAAAGAAGAGTAATAGTTGGTAGGTGTTTCAGTAGAAACTAAAGAAAGTTTTGGCTGTCTTACAGGCTCTTTTCTTCACTTACTCAGTCTGTTAATATGTGGCTCACTTACTCAGTCTGTTAATATGTGGCTCCGTGGCTGGTGTCATCGCCACAATTTTGGGTTTTTTGACAATGGAATGACCTACACGGCACCAGGCCTGCTGGGAGCAGATGGGGGCTGGCTCGCTGCAAAAGGGAGAAGGGTTTTCGCCCAAAAATTATCAGGGCTTATTAACAGGGCTTTAAACTAGATTTGACGGGGGAAGGGGGTATTATTGGGTTTGCCCAAGACCAGCCAAGGGAGGTCGTACCAAGGAAAGAGGAGCAAGGTACTGGTGAGGGCCTGCAGCCCTTAGCTCCAGTATGCACTGCNAGAGGTTGTTGAGTCCCCATCCCTGGAGGTGTTCAAGGCCAGGCTGGACGTGGCCTTGGGCAACCTGGTCTAGTGGGAGGTGTCCCTGCCTATGGCAGGGGGGTTGGAACTCGATGATCTTCAAGGTCCTTTCCAACCTAAACCATTCTATGATTCTATGATTCTACTCCTATCAACATCTCCCTTGCTCCCAACAGAAAATCACACACAAAGGCAGAATAGAAATAGTATCATGTCACACACCGTGTTAATCACTGATTCTCCCAGATCTCCCAATTTAGTGAACATCTTAAAATGAGTCTAGAAAGCTTTCACCACAATATTCTCAGAGGGATTTCTCATTCTGGGTCCTTCAGCTTTACCAAAGAGTAGAAAATTTTCCTCTGGAGCAGCAGAGAAGATTGAGTGAAGACAAAGCCCTTCCTTGTTTCCTTCCAGTTCTCTGTTTCTGTGTCAAATCACAGAAGCAAGAGGTTGGGGACCCTCCGGTTACCCATCCCAACCCAAAACTCCGGAACAGCAGACGCAGGAGCTTATTACTGATCAGACTCTGTCAGTGACTTGGAGAACATGCTACACTGGTACTTTATGGGATAAACCTTGTTGTGTTCCATGTGTGGCATTGAAATGTATATGGGACAGGTGAGGAATGCAAAACACATAATCTTAGAAGAGGACCTCAGGACACTAACCAGTTCCTCTTCCTGCACAGACAGTTTGCACAGCAGCAAAGCATGCTTACTTTGATGCAGTCAGATTCTAGTCTAGTGTTCAAAACCTCTGGTCATAAGCATCTCACTACCTCCCCAGAGAGTTTCTTTCAGAAATCCATTGCACTTTAAGGCAAAAAATTCTTTCTAATACCCAAGTCTATCTTTCTGGAAATGAAACTGGAGTTTCTAGGCCAGTTTGAAAATGAATTCATAAATGATCTTCAGTCTTCTGACCGAAGGTGAAAGTGTGATGTTTCAGATGTGTTTCATGATTACATAGTAACAGAATGACTCTATGAAGCTTTTAAAACTGACAGGACCTAATTTGAGAGAGAATAAAACACAGTTTATAATTTTCCACTCTAATCTTAATCATTCATCTTTGATGCTAAAAAGAGAGAAAAGATTGTTTTCCAAGCTTCTTATTTCCTAGTCCAATCCTTAGGCTAACGAGATCTTCTTAGGGAATTCTTGTATTTCACCAAGCCTGCATCTGTGTACACAAAGAAGTGGGAACACCAAGAGTTTTGAGCCACCACTAGAGAGACTAACTTTCAGAATTACCGATTAGCGTAACAACTGCAGAACAAACTGTACCTACAGTTTTACATGTGCTACTGTAATCTTGTAGTTTTTCAATTAGTTTAGCCTTTTTCCTCTGAGAACAGCTTTATTTTCATTGGTTTTGTTACTTAAAAGTGTTTGCTCAGATTTCTGGACTTCCTAAAATATTCACTTCAAGCCTGCCTCTGCACCAACAGAAGATGTTGGGAGCTTTAATCAAGAGGATAATACTCTCTGGCTATCTGCAGGGTGTGATCATCTGTATCACATTAGTTTTGCTCCCTAAATAGGTAAATTAACTTCTATGACTAAGAGGAGGTGGGAAAAATCAAAAGCTTTTCAGAAGAGGTAGCACAGGTACTCCCATCATTAATTTCTCCACACACTAAAGAATGAGAGACTTTTGCATTTCAGAAGCATTCTTCTGAATGGCAAATGGCAAATAATTCCCAAGAATGTTTGTATACAACTAATTTAAAGGGTGTTCAACAGTACTGAAAGGCTTTCAGGGCTTTTATCCAAAGAAGTACTCACCCCATGAATCTTATTTCAAACAAAGAGTTCCATCTGCAGCAACAACCAATGAAGCTTGATTTTCTCTATACATCCACATGCACAGTGGTTGGAATTTCAGGTCAGATTATAATCTTACAAAGTTTTTGAATATTTTCATTAAGGACTCTTTAGTGTCTAATAATATAGTTAAGTTATTTTCTTACCTGGACACTTGTATGGTTACCCTGTATTCCTGTATTTTTTATGGAATTCGTAAGAATGACTAAATCTTTGAGATGTTTACACTGTTGTATTAATTCAGTATCAGCAAGTAGGTTTGAAAGTTATTCTGTGATAGAATGAATACTAGACAAGTAGAGACATCGCTTCTTCAAGAAACCTGCATAAGAACCATAGCTTCCTCTCAGCGCTGCAACAGAATCATAGAACCACAGAATCATTTAGGTTGGAAAAGAGCTTTGAGATCATCAGGTCCAACCATAATATCATCAAGTCCAACTGTATACATTTGATAAAATACAGATTTACTCTGAAGCGATTTTAATCTGAAATACAATGTTGTGCTCAAGGAAGAAACAAAGACAGCTGTCCAAGGTGTGACCTGCAGTTGTGTTTACTTCCTCCCCAGCCTTTGCATAACAAGGCATCCATGGCACTGGGAAACCATTAGAAGTCTTAAGCCCTGATATCTGCTTGGAACCAAGCGTCTCTGATGAAGTATTACATCAGACATACATTGTTTGCTTAATGTAAGATTCTCACTTCTTTCGGCCCAAATTCTTCTTTTTTTCTGCTGCATTTCAGCCAAAGATATTGCATTTGCATAATCAAAGAAAAAACTTTTTTCTATCTGAGTTCTATATCAAAATGAAGCACTTCAAAGCACAGTCTTGAGTTGTTTTAAGGAAAAGCTACCAATGGTTTTGACTAAGGGAAAAAAAAAGAAAAAGGTGAACAGAGGTTACATACGCCTCTCCTCAGATTACTATCATCTGATCAAAACAAAAATAAATCCTTGCTGTTCTGGCAAAGTTCCATGTTAACATCAGTTCTCCAAATCCACAAAAAGGGTGGTTGGACACCTGTGGGCAAGTTGTTGGAAACAGAAAAATAGCTTCTTTTACTTGTGTCATGGTTTAGTCCCAGCCAGCAACTAGGACCGCGCAGCCACTCTCTCACTCTCCCCCAGTGGGATGGGGAAGACAATCAGAAGAATAAAAGTCAGAAAACATGTGAGTTGAGATAAAGACAGTTAAATGGCTAGAGCAAAAGCTGCACACACAAGCAAAGTGAAACAAGGAATTCATTCACTGTTTTCCATCGGCAGGCAGGTGCTCAGCCATCACGCATGAAAAAAAAAAAAGAAAGCAGGGCTCCATCACACATAATGTTTACTTGGGAAGACAAAATGCCATAACTCCAAACATCCCCAGCTTCTTTGTTCTTCCTCCAGCTTTACATACTGAGCATGACATCACATGGTATGGAATATCCCTCTGGTCAGCTGGGGTCTGCTGTCCCAGCTATGTCTCCTCCCAACTTCTTTTGCACCCCCAGCCTGCTCGCTGGTGGGGCAGTGTGAGGAGCTGCTAGTAAGAAAGTCAATGCTATCCCAGCTGAAACCATGAGAACTTGTTTGAAAACTGCACTCTGTAATTTTAACTTACAAGAAATCAAGAAGGGAGATCCATGACAATGAGAAGAAAGTAAATATTGTCACACATTTTCAAAGAAAAAAAAGGAAGGTCAATTCAGAGAACTGCAGGCCAGTCATCCTCACTTCAGGAAAATCAGGCAGCATGTCCTCTTGAAGTACATTTCTGGGTACAAGAAGGAGAAGGTGACTGGGAACAGTGAACATGGGTTTACCAAGGATAGATCATGCCTAACAAATCTGATTGCCTTTTTATAATGGAATTACTGGACTTGTGGGTGAGGGAAGAGCAGTGGATGTCGTTCACCTCAATTTAGGAAAGATTTCAGTATTGTCTCCCACAGTATTCTTGTATCCAAGTTAAAATTATATGATCTGAGTGAGCAGACAACTAGATAAGTAAAAAAAACCAAATGGTTGCACGATTGGGCTCAGAGGGTAACAGTGAATGGGTCATACTCTACCTGGAGATCAGTATCAACTGGAGTACCACAGGAGTCTGTCCTGGGATGTGTTTAACAACTTTATCAAGGATCTGAGGTAGGTCACAAAGCTCACTCTTGTCATATTTGCAGGTGACACCAAACTGAGAAGAGCAGTTGATATGTTCAAGGGAAGGGCTGCAATCCAAGGGGAGCTGGACAGGCTGGAAGAATGGGCCAACAGACATGTAATGAAATTCAGCAAGGACAAATGCAAAGTCCCGCGCCTGGTAAGGAAGAGCCCCTGGCAATGATGCAGGCTGGGGACTGGCTGGCTAAGGAGCAACTCTGTGGGAAAGGATTTAGGAATCTTGGTAGACAGCAAACTGAATGTGAGCCAACAGCATGCCCTGGCAGAAAAGAAAGCTAACAACATCCTGGGCTATATTAACAGGAGCACAGCCAGTAAATTGAGAAAAGTAATTGTCCTCCTTCTCTTGGCATTTGTCAGACTGCATCTAGAATATGATGTTCAGTTTTGGGTCCTCAAATACAAGAAAGACCATGACCTACTTAAGCAAGTTCAGCAGTGGGTTACCAAGACTTTCAGGGGGCTGAAGCACTTGACCTCTGAGGAGAGGCTGAGAGAACAGGGCTTGTTCAGCCTGGAGAGCATACAGCTTCAGACGGACCTAACAAGAGCCTATCAGGATCTATCAGTAAGTTATGAAGAAGACAGAGTCAGGCTCTTCTTAGCAGTGCATAGTGGGAGGATGAGACAATAAGCATAAGTTGAAATAAGAGAGGTTCCAATTGGATATAAGGAAAAACTTTTTCACAGTGAGGGCAGACAAGCAGTGGAGCAAACTGCCCAGGCAGGTTGTTTCACCTCTGTCCTTGGAGGTTTTCAAGAACCATGTGGAAAGCCCCGAGCAACACCATCTGCTCCAATAGCTGACCCTGCTTTGAGCAAAAGGTTGGACTAGAGACTTCCTGATATCACTTCTAACCTATATTATTCTATGGGTCTATTAAATTCAGGTTTCCAAATGTAATGCTCTCTTCTCAAGGGTTTTTTAGTTTTATTATTAGAATTCAGTCATTATATGACTGAATATATAACAGATATGTTATTGTCTACTGTATGTAAGTTGTTAAAATCCCAGCTTCAGCAGTTTTAAAATGTGAGGTGTGGTTTTAGCACAGAATATTACATTAAGTTAAATGCTTAAATAGATTAACAGACATCTGTATGGTAATTAGTTATTAAAAGCATTTGCTGAAGATAAAAAGCCAAGTCAAAAAAGCCTCTCTTGAATTCCACTGTTATTTTCTCCCCCCTAAGACACACTACAAAGAAACTACAGCCCAGTTATCTGCACAGTATCCTATCCTCCCTTCAAACTTTTCTTTGTGAGTTAGAACTGACATAACAATTTTCTGAGTTCTTCAAGAAGTAAGGAGTTGCCAGCTGACACAAGGCATCCATGGATGTGCCACAAATATGACTTAGAGTTAAGGCCAGAGAATAATTAAGATGGATTCACATGGGGGAGGTCATGTTTGGCCAACCTCGTAAACTTCTATGATGAAATGACTGGCCTGGTAGATGAGGGGAGAGCAGTGGATATTGTCTACCTAGACTTCAGTAAAGCTTTTGACATTGTCTCCTGTAAGATCCTCATAGAGAAGTTGAAGAATGGGCTGGATGAGCGGACAGTGAGGTAGGTTCAAAACTGGTGGTCATCAGAGACATGAGATCTAGTTGGATGCCAGTAACTAGCAATGTACGCCACAGATCAATACTGGGTCCAGTCCTGATTTAGATCTTCATTAATGACCTAGATGATGAGTCAGACTGTAACATCAACAAATTTACTGATGACACAAAACTAGCAGGAGTGGCTGATACACCAGAGGATCATGTTGCTATCCAGAGAGACCTTGACAGGCTGGAGAAATGGGCCAACACAGAATCACAGAATGGTCAGGGTTGGAAGGGATCTCTGGAAATCATCTAGTCCAACTCCCAACACAAACCTCATGAAGTTACCAGGGGAAGTGCAGAGTCCTGCACCTGGGGAGGAACAACCCCATACATCAATATATGCTGGGGGCAACCCAGCTGGAAAAGAGCTTTGCCCTGGGGATCCTGATAGACACCAAGTTGAATGCTCAGGCCATCACCAATGTGCCTTTGTCTCAAAGAAGGCAAAAGGTATCCTGGGCTGCATCAGGAGGAACGTTGCCAGCAGGTCAAGGGAGGTGATCCTTCCCTTCTACTCAGCACTGGTGAGGCCACACCTGGAGTACTGTGTCCAGTTCTGGGCTCCCCAGTACAAGAGAGACATGGACATACTGGAGAGAGTCCAGCAAAAAGCCACAAAGATGATTAAGGGACGGGACCTTCAATCATACAAGGAGAGGCTGAGAGAACCGAGACCATTTAGTCTAGAGAAGGTTGGGGGGGGGGATCTTATCAATGTATATAAATACCTGAAGGGAAAGTACAAAGAAGATGGAGCCAGGCTCTGCTCAGTGGTGCCCAGTGGCAGGACCAGAGGCGATGGGCACAAACTGAAACACAGGAGGCTCCCTCTGAACATCAGGACTTCTTCACTGTGAGGGTGACTGGGAAAAGGTTGCCCAGGGAGGCTGTGGAGTCTCCAACCTCAGATATATTAAAAGGTTCTAGATGACTCTGCTTGAGCAGGGGGGATTGGACAAGATGACCTCCATAGGTCCCTTCCAACCTCAACTATTCTGCGATTCTGTGGCACTCAAAGGAAAAAAAAAAAGAAACAGAAACATAAAAATATTATACCCTTTTTGCTTTTGTTCTTCCTGTTTTTAAATTTTTCCTTTAAACAAGCTGGTAATATTTTCCATAGTGAGAATGTTAAAATGCTCCCAGAAAACAAGGAAAGCAAAATACAGCATCATGAAATAATACAAATCTCTCTCATTTTAAAAGAGCCCTGGAAAGTTATGAGTTAGATTCAAAAATTTTAACATGATAAATTTTCTCATTTGAGATTATACGTATTTCAGTACAGGTAAAAAATGAGAAAGTCAGTGAAATTTGAATATAACAGATTACTATAGCTTTGCAATTGAAAATACTGGCCCTGGAGGCAGGCAGTAGATACACTTGCTTAAAACGAAGAATATAATACTGAGGATCTTGTAGAAAAACATATTGGCACAAATATCCAGGGCTGAATGAGATTACTACATATATAAAACTGATTGTTATTCTGGATGCTAAAGCTGCACTAATCCCACCACAAAGTCCAGAGACGTGTTAGAGTAAGACATTCATTCCTTCTTAAATACATACAGGGAGAAGAGACCTTGCTCCCAAAAGCTTGTATCACAGAGGTAAAGGAGAGAATGACAGGTTACTATCATTTCCCTGGGGTGACTGTCACTGGCCAATCCTCATACAAGGAGTTCAGCAGAAACTGAAGGAACAAATAGAGTACTACAGAAATATCAGGTCCCTTCAGACACTAATAAGACTACCTCTACACAAAAGCTTTTTCAATGTTGAAAAAAAGATCTCTAGGGATAACAAATATTAGTAGTACACAGTCACGCACTCAAGAAAGGCCCTAAAAATTAGACTGGAAGTTAACTTTACTTCAGTGGAAAACTGGATGAAGGGCAGCATTTTTTTTTTCTTTCCAGCGTACAGAAGTGGTTTTGTGGAATCAGAAATCAGTACTAAACAAGAGCTTGAACGACAAAAGAAACAGTAAATCTTATAATCAGAACCACTGCTATTGCACTGGATGCATATGAGAACTTAGAGGTAAACCTGTCACAACTTCTTCCCCACCCAGTATGAACATACTCAGTTTATGGACTTCAGTATCACCATTTGAATTCTACATCTTGGCTCCCTGTCTCTTACAAACAAGTGACATTGTCAGAACTATCTGACTGCTACTTAAAAGCCCCAGGATGCATTCGGCTCAGTGAAATTTACAGCCTGTATTAGAACAGAGTCCAGAAGCAGTGTCACAGATTTCTAATCAGCACATATTCTCCAGCAATGAGCATATTATGAAAATCTACTGCTAGATAAAGTCGATTCTAAAAATGGGCTGCCTAAGATAAAGGTGTAGATACTCCTACTGAGCTGAGTGAATGCATTTGAAAAGAGTCATTATTTCACTGGGATACGTTACTTGTATAGAACATTAGTTTTAAGTTTCAATTCGGTTCATGTTTAAGCACAGGCCTAATTTTGGTTCAATGTGGCTCTTCCTCTTGAAGTCAGAGATTCACGGGAAATGGTTCTGGAAAGGACTGGATGTTTCACCATGCCACCCCGAAGTACAAACACACACTGACACAGCCCTGAGTACCTTTGCACTGGCAGCTGTTCCACAGGAGTGCCCTGAGCTTTCACACGGAAGGTCTAGTTTACACTGGGAAAAAATTGTCTGGGGTAAATAACCCTACTGAAAGCATCCTTAGCAGTCCTAAAAGACATTTAAATGACTGGCTGATCCACCTATCAGTAAGAAAAAAGTTGGCCCCACCTTGCTACAAACTGTAATACTATTTCAGCAATAGCTTGCTTTTCACAACATTACTGCTTCTCTGGGGAGTAAGGCATCGCATGCGAGTGATACTATCACCAAGAACAATATTGCCTAGGTTTTAATGCTTTCATTTTTCCTGTATAAACCTGGTCTGTGAGATGTTCTAACAGTGTGCATTGGGAAAAACAACAAGCCAACAATATCCAATCCCCCCAAAAAACAACCTCTGCCAATAACCTCTGCTCTGCTGCAGATCTTGACCTGTAGACCAACTCGACAAAAAAGAAGTTCTCTCTGCTTTGGATCATACTGATTTATTGATTGTGAAAAAAAAAAGATACACATGCAATCAACTAATTGCACATCCTAGTACTAAGCAGTAAAAAAGCTACTTTACAAAAGATTACACATGAATATTTCTACTGGGAGTGAAACAAAATTGAGTTTTTCAAAGAACATTGGAGTTATATTTGGCATTTTTACGGTAAATTGCATCTAGTAATGATCCTTGAGGAGTAACTATGAATTCACTTTTACTTATCATCTGTGACAGCAGTGCTGCTCTTGGTGAGGGGCTGCCCTTGCAAGGATGCCTCTGCTTCTCTTGACACTGGGAGGCAAATTGGAGAATGTTCTCTTGTTCTACCTAACAGCTACATTCTGAGTGACTAACCGGTTAGAAATCCCTACAGGGACTAAAAGTGCCAGTAAAAGAAACAAAAAAAATAAACTTGCATTTAAACCTGGGCCAAGATTAGGGGGAGACATGAAAAAAATAATTAAATAAAGACAGTAATAAGATGGAAAAATAAAAATTATTTCAGCAAGATTAGAGAGATAAAGTCCCCATTAGCAGCATTTAGGTAGAAACTACAAGAGAAGCAAATTCTGACATTATGCTCTTCTCCATTGCACACGAACAGCTAATGTTCCTATGGGAACATGCACTGGTTGGAACTGGGCATACCACAACCAGAACCGTAAAACACTGGGGATGGAGTTTGCCAAACGCAGCAGTACAGAGCATGTGAAGACACTAGGTTTTGATTGTCTGCTGGATTCAGTTTACAATAATGTTTTTCACCACTTCATAACTGCAGCGTGGAAAGCCTCTTGTGTCTGCAAAAGTAGAAGTGTGCAAATGGAAAGAACTCTTGTTGGGGCAATGCCCAACTTACAAACTGAGTTGGGAATTGCCTTCAGCACAGCACAGTTACGTGGGTTTACTTACACATAGCACTCCGATAAGCAGCTGAGTCAAGGCATGTTGTCTCGTAACTTCTCTCTTCTTCTGTTCTAGGCACTGTGAATATTGTCCAAGCTACAGCTAATAGAGAAATTCAGAGTCTGGTGTTCATTTTCAGTGCCATTATCATATTTGTAGCTTTTTCTAAAGCCTTGAGATTTGCCATTATGTAAAGGCAGGATGATTTTGATACTGCATACACTGACTTACGTGTAATCACAACAGTGGTCTATCTATTGCTATTGCCTAGATCTGGGAAAAGGGATGCAGATACCCACTAACATTTGCAGAATCTATGTGGTTCCTAAGTATCAATGAAACACTGGGAATTAGAAATCTACTGTCATTTTCATTCACTTTGGTGCTTCACTACTTTCTGAACTCATGGACCTTTAAAATTTGGCTCCAAATCACAGACTATTTACTGTGAAACAATGTACATAAGACCTAAAATCATTTGCACTTCCCCACTGATTTACATTCACAGTCTGGGAGCACAGACCATTGAATCTACAAGCCTAACTAAAACCTGTTACATCAATTCAGCTTTTAATTTGCAGTAGCTTTTATTTCCTTAGATAAGGTAAACCACTGTTCATCTCCCGCCTGACCATTCAGTAACAAAATTCGTCAGCTTTGTACTCATGTCATTACTTCCAACTTATTTGACCAGTTAATTCTAATTGCTTTCCCAGTAGAAGCCATTTATAATCCACTCCTCTGAAAATCTCCATCCAAAACTAAAACAAAAACAGGCCATTTGAACTTCCTACTGAGCCCCAGAGTCTGGAGCTGCTTCAGCTGCCATTTCAATGCTTCTAATCTCTTAAGTGTAATTGCTTTTATTATATCAGTATGGACCCAACTGGCTGCGGCTCTTTTTAACCTATTTCTTTCAACAATCACATTTAACCTCCATCAGTAAGCATGGATTATTAGTTGGAAGCAAGGGCAGAGGCAGCACATTGTGATGAGAATGGTAATGGGGAGAGCAAGAATAATCAGTTGCAGGGAGGGCTTTGAAAGTATTTTTCATCCTTTGCCTGGGAATGCAGCAGCCACTCACAGCCATGCCCCATTTCCAATGGGAAGGATGACAGTGACTCCTGGATTTTAAGAAAGGAACTTTATATTTCTGATCTGACTCTAAGTCAACCTATTGGGAACTAATACATAGATCATCATCACCCTCATCATCTGTGTGAGGGGGACCTGTCCAAAGAGTGAGCACGCTTGCCTTACTGAGCAAGCAGAGAGGGAGATGACTGCTGTCACAGATAGCTTGTGGACTGTCTCCAGGCAAGAATGCAACAAGTGTGAACAAAGATCAACAAGAAACAGCAACCTGCTGTATGCACACTTCACTGGTTCAGACTCACTGCGAAGGCTTTATTTCATAAATGTAGTGCAGGATTTTCTCCAAGCCACCCTCAGCTTTCCTGCAGATACAAAACCCTTAGCTATCTACAGATTCTGACCCCATTCACTAAACACGACTGGTTTTACAAATAGCAAACCTCCTCCAGGCAGAATTCCCTTGTTACTAAAGTGGCACGGGAACAGGCTGCCTTGTCTTATGTTGTCTTCTCACTGTCACTAAGATGTGGAAAAATCTCCAGCAAAGAAGTCTCCCCAGCACTGTAGAACATAGCAACCCCACAGGCAGTTCAAGTGAGCCATCTGGAAATGATGGATAAGTGATAAAAAAGAACAGGCCTGCTTCAGTTTAAGAACCGTTTACATTGATAAAATTAAGGAGCAGGTTTAAGGTGACTTTCACTGTCTCGTACCAGTTTGTAACAGTCCTAAACCAAGATGCATTCATACAAGCAGTGATCCTGCTTTAATTAAAACAGCCAAATTTTAGTTGTGTAGGGCAATAGTTTCATGCAAGTCTCAGTAATGTTCCATATACAGGCTAAGCCAGCAGAAGACTACCATTGTCCTCTACTAATCTGATTACCCCAAACCAAAAGGAAAAATAGTAAAAATTCTCTCCAATATTGAGAAACAGTCTACAAGCTGAGAGGATGTTGAGAACTTTCTCCCTGGCACCAGTGGTGCTGAAGGAGCTTGATAAACCAGTCAATATTTCTTTCTAACAGATGCAACGCCAACAGAGATGCCATGATAATATTTCCATTTTTAAAGACAAAGTCATCATTTGGTAGGGTGCTGGATGCATGAGGGTTGTGGGGTCTTTTAAAACCTTACTCTGTCCCATAAATCTGGATGTAACCAAGATCACAGTGCCCAGGCCAATGGCTTATACACAGGATCAAATCTACTGTGATTGAGGCACTAAATGAGTATTTTAAAAAATAGATTATGGTAAGCTTGCAGTTCAGTCTGTTTACTAGCAAAGGGGGAGAGAGAAGAACAAGGCTTGGTAAAAAAATGTCCACAGAAGCATTGGGGGGAAAGCATTTGTTACACCTGTGTTGACCAGGTTTAGCTTAATTGATTTATTACAAGGTGTTATTAGAAGGCTGATTGTCCTTTGTAAACTGTTAATGGAGAGCAAACCTCATATATTACTTCCCTCTATCAGGAGAGAGCAGCTAGAATTGGAAACTTTGCATTAAAATAAGCAGTTAAACCAACTGAAGAAGCATGTTGACAGATCAACAAAACAGACTGTATGGCTGCAGGAGACAGATGTATTACAAGCAAAAGAATTTGAGTGTTGGAAATGTCTAGGGGCTAGCTTGGAAACATGTATCCTTGCTCAAAATCTTCTACAAGACTGGTTTTGATTATTGGGCCTGAGAAGCACATATGAAATTCAGATTAAGTAAAAAAGGAAAATTATTTTATTGAATTTGAAGGTTCCATGTCCAATCGTCCAAACCAAACACTATACTTCTGATAAATGAAGGTTCAACACTGCCCTGACATCTTATACAGGTATATACCAAGTTGAGTAAGGCAGTAACTGCATTAGACTGCATTAGGAGTCTTTGTTGAGGACACAAAGTGCTTTTACTTAGCATACCATACATTTTTTTCCCTTAAAAAAATCTCATATGCGAGTTTCTCCTTGTGAAGAAAAAAAAAGAAAGCAAAAAAAGTGTCAGATGGTAGATCATGTTACTGTCACTTTCCTGGAAGCATCAGATTTTTTGGCAACAGGGACACTACAATGCTATGAATAGAACTTAACCATACACAGCCTAGAGAATTATGCAAGTGGCAAGTTATGCATTTACCCATAGAAAGAACTCTTACAGACATGTTTGTTAGCAACAGTTAATGGGCTGAGTAGGCATTGAAATCTCTTTGCCCAAACTGTATTGACTTTTCCACTTAAGTGGAAGTGTTAGCCAAATGAAAATCCTTTCGTATTGAAATGTTTTTGCTAAAGAGCTTCCTTTCAGTAAGTCTCAAAACAAATGTACATTTATTTTTTACAGTTCTGTAAAAAATTATGATAGGAAAAAAATTCCCAGATAGATTTAGCATGCTGAAAAGAGAAAAAATGGTTTCCCTTAGTTTACGTTTCCATTCTTTTAAAAGATTGTACAAGTGTGCTTTTCTGTTAGGCATCCTCCATTAGCTATAGGAGGCTGGAGAAAAGAGAGATACGGAAGTTTTAACTGAGAAGGAAACAGACTAGCTATCAGGGAACCTCGTTTCCACTTTCCTGAAACACTTACATTTCCTCTACTAAGGTGAATTATGATGTATACGAACATGGTAACAAGAAGCTGTAATGGAAAACTACTTCATTATATTTGCCTCTTAGTAGATTATGATCAAAAAACCTGGAAGGCTGAATCAGACAGGGTTCCATTGGACAGTAATCTTGATATAGAGTTACCTAATAATTTTATTAACCATACAAAAGACAGATACACACACCCCCCCCCCAAAAAAAAACCAAATAACCAGGTGACATCAAGCTGGGAGTGGCTTTAAGCAGCTGAAGGACAGAGTCAGAATTCAGAATGAACTTGAAAATTGGAGAACGTGCTGGAGGAAAACTAAATGAAATTTGACATATCATATGTAAATTTCCAGATGTGGGTCACTGTCATCAGCTACACAAACAAGAAGGGTACATGAAAAAATCCTTCTGCTCTTGTGACAGTGGTAAGGCCTCATCTAGAAAATTATTTTGAGACCTACTTTCAAGCATGAAACCAAGATAGGCATGGACTGTCAGAAAGTTCAAAGGGAACATAGAATAGGATCACAGAAACTGAAGATCTAAAATTTACTAGGACAGACTGAATGAGCTGTGGAATGAGAGAAGAGATGTTAATTTGAAGAATAAGAGACTCAACAAAACCTTATAGTCTTCAAATATGTAAAAGGCTGGTGCAATCCGTTCTCCATATTTACAATGCCCAACGCAGCAAGGGATATTTGAATTTCTAGGGGTATGGCGTAGGAAGCACTGGAATGTGGGGAGGCTGGAGAATCTCCATCCTTGCATGTTTAATAACTGATAAAACAAGTATTGATATGGTGAGCAGGAAGACGGAATAGATCTCTGATTTCCAACCTTACTTGACCTCTCATTTGCTGCTGCATGGGCTGTAGCACTGAAGAGGAGGTTTGCTAGCCTGTTAAGCTTATGAGACAAGCGTAAGGACAAAGGAAACCTATAGGAGAATGAATGGTTCTCACAAAGAGCCTCCTACTCCACGTAGCTGGATTTATGGCCTTGAACAACACTGACACTATCTTCCTGCATGCAGTTCTGCACTCACAACCATTAAACAACATATCCCAAAAGCTTCTTGGCCAGCATTCATTACTTAGACTACACACAAATGCACCATATTTTCTAAATGCATTTGATTTGTTGAGGTGAAAGGCAAGATCTACAACTGAGGTGTCCTTGAGGCAAAATTCTCCCACATGGGGCAACTCTTCCCATCTCCATTTTCTGAACCTTAAAGTTACTTTGCTGTCCATTCTGCAGTTCAAAAACAGATTGTCAAATGGAGATGACAAGAGACTAGGATGAATCCAGTTTCTAGGACAGGCATGGTAGCATTTAGTTTCTTAACTAATCCTTGCTGTGATGCTTCCAAGCAGCCATAATGGCTCCTTGCAGCCCTGTGAGATGGATGAGGAAGCACTATCAGACTGGAACAATTTCAACAAACTGGAAAAAGAGAGGAAAGCAGCTTGTCCTCGCATAGGGAGGCAGTTTCAGAGATGGGAAGTAACCTCACTTCAAAATTACTGACTATTATCTCCCATTAAAGCCAGTTTCTGTACCGAAATTTTCCATTTTTGTCTGCACTCAGGTCTGTTTTTGCTTGTATGCTACAGGATTCAAAGCATGCAGATTGTACTTAAATAATTTAACCTTCATTACTTGTCAAACCAGATCCACTATCCCTCTTGGTCTGAAGTAGTTGCATTGCTGCAATACTGCATAGAAGCAGAAACACAAAGGAGAGAAATATAACTATCTCATACTGGTTGCTGGTTGTTTTATGGTTTGCTTTTTATTGTTACTACTTTATAGATAATATTCCCAAGCACATTTTTCAAACAGAGTGACTGGGACTATTTTATTTTTAAAGGACTTCATAAAAAGCAGCTGATACGTTGCTCAGGACTACAGTCATCTACTGCTTGTTCCTCCCCTAAAATAATACTTTTTAAATACCTAAAATAAATACCTAAATACCTAAATAATTTAAATACCTAAAATAATTCTAGAATTCCTAAAATAATTCTTTTTAATGTTTTGATGTCATAACAATTTACTCACCTTGCTAGTATGACTAAGAGATGGCATCTTAAAAAAAAAAAATAATGACAGCAACAATCTCTAAGAACCAATGAGTGTGAATGTCAACAGCATTTCAAAGAAGAGAAAAATTGATACAACATATGTAAAAATTGAGCATTCAAGAACTGACCTGCAGCATAGTCGTCATTTATATTCAGCAGATCTATAAGGTGATTCCCCCAGAATCACCAGAATCTTGGGTCCTCTTGCTGACTATTTTTTTCCTGACCAATTCACTCCACAGTAGCAGAATCTTTATACTTTGAAGCTCAGCAAGCAGGACTGCTTCAGGATCAACGGAGGCTCTTTCCTGCTTTTGTTCAGGTAACACATAATCTCTGCCTTGGGTGCCTGGACATTCTTTATATACTCTTATAAAAGCACTATCATCAAATCATTTTTCATTGTTTTAATTGATAGCTAATATAGGGAGATTTCTCTTGACAATATATACTTTATCTGCCAATCAAAAATGGTATGCACACTCAGTACTGGAAAAGCCTTCAGACTCTTTTCCCCTCTGCTTTCCCATTCTGATCTAAAAACAAGCAGAAAACCCATGAGCTAGCTGCCATTTGTAAATATTTAATAAATACTGTAGGAGAAGGTTCCAAGAATAATTACTTCAGATTATATTTTGCTACATCATAGATGTCTTCATTGGTTGCAGCTTTGAATGACAAACTATTATAAAAGCAAGCCTAAAGCACTGAATATTTATGCTTGCATGTGATTTGCATTAAGAACAAGCACATCTTACAAGTAATGCAAACAAACTTCTTAGCAGCGAGATAAGCTACAAACAGAACAATCTGAGGATCAGCTAGCAGCACAAATGACTTCGGGTTACAGCTTTTCAGACTTTTGCCAAACTTAGTGCACTAAAAACAATTACTGCTCTTGTAATGTCTTTCTAAATTGTAAGAGTTTTTCTACTGATTTCAATTGGAGTCAAGTCAGTATTAAAACAGCATAGCAACAATTTTAAAAATATGTCTCTCTTGGAAAAATCTATCAGGACTGAAAACTTTGAACATAAAGCACCTTTCACTCATGAATACTATGGTATTCAGAAGTGCTGGGGCCCGTTTCTTTCTCTGGGACACTGGTGTGTTCACCCTGACCTCACTTTCAGTAGATAAATGCCATGGAATGTATTTTTTATAGATTGATGGACAAAAGCAAAACAGGTGAGGATACTTGAGCCCCGTTTGGATGGGCCTTTGAGCAACTTGATCTAGTTGAAGATGTCCCTGCTCATGGCAGAGGGGTTGGACTAGATGATCTTTGAAGGTCTCTTCCAACCCAAACCATTCTGTGATTCTATGAAAGAAAGAAAAAATCCAGAAAGAAAAGAACATCTTAGCCAAGATGAAGACTGGTAGTCTGGGATATGCTGGAATTAAGCACATGACTAAAGAAGAAAAACATTCAAAGCAAATTATTCTATGAAAAATAAGCAGATCAAAGGGAACTTTTCCAGTACCTACTGTATTCTGGTAATAAAACTATAGATACCAATCCATCTGTATGTAGAAGTGACAACTGCAAATGTGAATCAATTTTATTTTCATTGGAGGGCTACAACCCAACTTTGTTTTGCACCTACTGCAAATTACTGTTCTAAATCCTTGTAGAGATGTTCAGAGATTTCTGGTTCAGAAACCAGAGTTTTCCTGTATCTTTTCAGTTAGCTAATCTTCCCACATTCCCCCTGCAAAAGCCATCAGACCCTGGAAGGGTCTTGCCACAAATCTTACTTCTAACCTCTTCAGTTACTAGACAAAGGGAACAAGAAGGTGGCTTCCTGCTCTCCAACAGTACAGTAAGCTCAGACTTTTGTTTCCCATTAGTTCACTCCTGTTTTTCAGTTAATACCTGAATTGAAGTATTTTGGATTTGACTAGATGAAGCTTTTTTTGTTCAGCAGAACATAAAACTCTAAGGTTTTGTTTTATTAAAAGAAAAATCATAGAATTTTGTTAATCAGCAGCAATCTTCCCACTTCTCCCTATTCAACTGGTTTGGAAGCTAAACTTAGTCAATTATTCACATTCCCAAAGGGCAAAGGCAGCCTAGTTATCAACATTTCTTAAAAAGCTGACAAACTACCTCTACTAATTAATTAGCACCCACTAAAATGGGTGGACTTGTCATTAAGTCATTAAATTCCTTGTCTACTTGCAGTGATTAAAATCCACATCCCCAAAGCCTAGCAGGATATTGCCTGTGTACATCAAGGTGCTATTGCATGAATGATGAGCAATAAAAATAATTTACAGAAGTCTGAATTTAATTGACCATGCTGCCAGCTTCCCTTTCAAGTGATTGGAGGGACAAGTTACCAATTTAAATTAAAATCCCATGTATCATTACAAGAACAACAGAAATTGATTGCAACATCTCTTGATTACAATCCTGGGAGGATTAGAACTCTTGAAGTTTTAAAATTAAAGAATGGTATGTCTACACATTTGTCAATCTACCATAATATCAGAACTCCTACTAGGAACCTACGAAGGATTTTTCTTAACAAGATCATGCACCTAGATTCAGAAAGAGAGTATTTTAATCAGAAAAAGAAAAAAAATATTTTAAAACAATTCCAAATTAAAATAAAAAGCACAAAAGGATTATTAATACTTTTCCATGACCAGATTTTAACTAAGTAGTATTATAGGATGCACTTTTATTTTCATAACACAATTAAAGCCCATTTTAATTTTTAATAACCTCCATACTTCTCCCACTTTTGTGCCATGTTTTATTATTTTCTTTGTATGCCCCTGTTATGGCTGAACTAATCATGCTGTCCTATGCAGAGGACTGTGATAAAAGTTAATGAATAAACACCCACTGTGCAGAGCTGATTACTAGTAGCACTAGCTCACAGTAAGGGCACTTTGAGGGAAGAACAAGCCTTTATTTGCCTCTCCTTGCTGAAAGCCAGTAGCACCACACGGCAAGTCATCATATTCAGCTGCAGGCAAGTTGGTGGAGCAGGAGAGTCTCAAAGAACCCAACTTCCCTCCAACGTAAATTTCTTTGTGTGCTCAAGTGTGGCTTAAGCGTCTTTTTGATGATCATAGCAACAAATAGGGATATTAATTTGTTATGAGCATTTTGAGCCCGTTTCACATTTCATGGGAAGAAAGGGAGAAACATCCCTGTAACGTTTCTAATGCATCAGAAATAGGATCTCCCCACAGATGCGCATAGGACCCACAGGTCAAGCATCAAACAGGATTTCACAAGCTCTTTCTTTGTACAGTAAACAGCCTACTGCTGGGTCATGTCAGCTGCCCAGGCAGTTTTCATCAGCAATAACAAGCACCATTCCTGACCTGAAGAGCAAAACCATCCCTCAGTGACAAATTCCTTCTTTTCTACCAGCAGAGCAGGGATCTGTGACTTCAGATGTAATGACTCCTTAGAAGTTGTGTGTTGATCTCAAGTACTGTTCAGCTGCTACATTCTCTCATTTATTCTGCTGCTAAAATGACAAAATTCATGAGGATTCTGCTAAAAATCAGACAGTTTTTTTTTTAATTCCATAGTGTTCTAGGACCAGTAAACCTGAAATGATGATACATGGAGAAATAAGGCTATTTTTGCCATGGCATGACTGCATTGCAGCAAGTGTCCAAGTACGTAAGTCTAACACAGGCAAATAAAGGAAAAACTATATGAGGACTATAGTGGAGGAGAGACATGTAGGTAAAGATTAGGAAAGGTGAATCTGCAACTTAGACAGTTAAAAGAGGTAAGAAACCTCTCTCATATTTCATTCCAGTATGCCAGAAGACTGTCGGGATCAACAAAAGCCCTAACCAAACCAGAGAAATAAAAGCAGTGTAATACTGTTGCAATTGGTATATTCAGTATTGACTTTCAGTGATAAAAGAAAGCATCTAAAAGTTTTATTCTGGATCATAAGGGCACAGACATTGAATGTCTGTTTAATGGCCAAAGCTGTAGTTCTGGAACATTGCCTTCTTGCAAACACCCATTTAGGGGTAAATAAACAAAGCGCAGTCTCTGGCACTCAAAAAATTTCATTTTGTACTGTAGATTTTTTTTTCAGTTGAAAAGCCAAAAGTAATTAATATGTCTATTTTAATGAAAAAGCTTTTTTAACTGAAAATGGTATTTCATAAATTATTTGGATTAGTTTAGTTACTATATCCTACCATCTCAACTTCTGTTATCTACAGAAAGAAGATGATATACTTTCACACAGGAAAAGACAGAGCCTAGGATTTACAAAGAGAAAAAAAAAACTACAAAAAATTTTCTCAGCATACTTCTATTGACCGCCTTTAGAAATGTCACTACTGTGAAAAGGTGCACAAGTACTTAAATCAGTGCACGTCTTCAAATTCTATATGTTCAGGAGGTTTCCCTCAGTGACACGGAGTAGTTGGCAGTATTACTGTGCAAGGAAGGCTGTTAATCTCCAGCTTAATGTCACACAAAGTTAACTTGCCAATCCCCTTGGACATGCCGCTGAAAAAATCCAATACACTGATTACATTTCCCACTACGAACACAGGATTGTTCAGGACTGACAAATTCCTACATCTCAGTTTCTCAAATTTTACTGTTGGGTTTGAATAATAGTCTGTTACATGCTATTTTTTGCACTCTTAAAGCACAGCAAATCTTAAAATGTACCCTAGTTAAAATGGAACAGAAAACAGCACTTAAGGCTAAAGATTAAAAGTAGCGTCTCCTTCACACAATAAAATTTTGAGCTAGTACACAGCCTATACCCAATTTGCACTGAATATGGCAAATACCTAGCAACTAGCCTTAAAAAAAGCCCATTCCCTGAAAAAAAATCCACCATATTTCATGTGGATACTTGTGCTGATGAGCATACTGGGGCACTATTGAAAATGCAATTTTTCACCAAAGCACTAGAGTGTTCTGTGACTGTCTTGCCAAGGTAGGCTTCTAAGCCTATCAAGAAGTTTAGGATGAAGACCGAAACAGAAGGAGGAAGGGGAGAAAGTGAGAGGCATTTTTATGGACTGCACTGATTTTTCAGTAAAATGAATTGGAAATCCTGCAAAATGAATGTGAAAATTTTGAGGTGCCACCACATTTGCCTCTTTAAATTTGGAGGCAAACACAATGAAGGACAGCCTTTCACATACTTGGCGTGTGCAGAATTAAGAATTTTTGCCAGAAGTATGAAAGTAATCACTCTGTTCTACAAGCAGCACAAGAATGGCTTCAGTTTAGGGAAAGGAACAGAATTTGTGCGTCATTCCTTGTCTCAGTTTCTCTCATGTTCTTTTGGACCGCATTAAGATATAGTTGACATGTTTCTATCAGTCAAGGTCTCCTTCTTTGGTGTCTTTCCTGCTAATGGCTTTGTTTCTGGAACAAGGGTTCTCTCTCATCTCTTCCTTTTTCTCCACTTCAGCCAAACTGTCACTCAGTTTTCTTTAACAGTGATTGTTAACATAGTCAAAACTCCCCAAAATGGGCTGTGCAACCTCTTCACCACTCTGTTCTTCTTTGGCTTGCATCCCGGTAGAGGGAAACTATTGGTTGCCCGATAATAAATTCAAGCAGGATGCAAATTTGGGAGCTTTGGAATGCTTCCAAGCTTCTGGGTCTGGGCATATATTCTACCTGCACGCACAGTAGGGTAGGACTCAAGCAAATAATAGTCTTTTGCCTAAATCCTGGTGTCTTTCAAAAGGAAACCCATCCACACAGGACGAGTAGGACTCATAACCCACATTGACCAGGTCTTTAAAGCACATAGTCACATCTTGGCTTTGAAACCACTTCAGCTAAACAGATGGTGTCCCAGTTCAGACACCCTCATTGCCTTTAGAGAGCGAAGTCGTTAAGAATTAACTTCTCTGACAAGTTCTCTATCTTCTTTCCGACGGGGTAGATGGTATGTGATGAATTCTGTCTTGACTGGTGGCTGAATAACAGAACATTAAAAAAATTCAACAGTTTCACATTCTTAACTGCACTGAATAAATTGGGCAGAACCCCCTCCCCCAAGTCACCACAGGGTTGGATGATGTCTTTTAACCAGAATCCCCAGCTTCTACAAAGAAAATATGCTGTCAGCTGGCAAATTTTCTTCTCTCAAGCCTGTACTCACATGTAGCTGTAAGCCATCAGAAATAGCTGCCAGACCACGAAAAGATGATTAACCATCTATAAAATGTTATTTATAGCAGGCAAACTATTAACTATGGGCAAATTACTGATTCTCCAGTGGTTTCTCTGTGACATTTCACATTCAAACTTTCCTAAATTTCCCTGAATAAAGCTCCTTTATTATTTTTTTTAATAATTTATTGTCCTCAGTTTATCTTTTCTCCATCTTAATATTCAGTGTTATATTTTGACAGGATTATTTTGCCTGCTGATGAGGACTAGGCTGATCAGACAGATTCTCTTGCTCCTTAGACTTTACCAGTATGTATCATCGCTGTCCTAGAAAGTCAGGAGTCATGGATTGCTAGAAGCATTGTTTAAGACAGACATGGAAAAAACCCCACTGTAGTACTCATTACACAAAAATATTAATAAATGTGGTCTATAAATCATGCTAAATAGTTGGTCAGATGCTTGGCTGTGAACTGTTCCTACTTATTATTCCTCATTATTTAAACAGAATGTAAAAAAAAAAAAAGCTATTCTGAAATTTGTGGATAAACCAGGAACCTGTTCAATACATGCCTAATACACAGTCACTAAGAATTTGTGTTAATCTGAAATGGCAATACCTCTCTATCAAGTATGAAAACTGAGTTTCTATCAGTGAAGGCAACAATATAAAAAAAACCAAACAAACAGTAAAGTCTGATGTTTTCCCATCTTTAAAATGTTCAATCAATCTTTTCCAGTGTCAATATTTTTTACATCAGATTTTTTTTCCATTAGAAAAAAAGTAAGAATATAGGAAGTGTTTGATAAAATTGTAAATTCTTCATGGGAATTGTCCTTAACAATATTGTTTCATCTAGCTGTAGCCCACTGGCTGAGATTTTAACCGGTCTCAGACAGTTTAAAGTCTGAAATTGATCAATAAGCGGTGTCCTTCATGCATCAGCAAGAAATATAATCCTACAGTAGTTTTATTTGTGTGCATTATTATTCCTCATCCTTTCCCTCTTTCGCCCCTGGGAAGATATTGACTCACTGCTAATATTCCATCAGTAAATTGCTATTAAGCCCTGTAGGGCTACAGTAAGAAAAGTGAGGGCCTTGAGTCCTTCCAGACTTCAAAGACTATATGATCAGACTCCTGTTCTCACTGTAATATGCATCTTGTAGGACAAATCAAGAGTTATACCCACTAGATGCAATGCGAAAGAACAATATCTGAAAGAAAATTTGGTATTCCTCTAGGAATTAAAAATAAATATCAATCCAATCCTAATCTAATAAATGGATTTCCAAGAAATGTTATGAGCTAAAGAAAAATAACAATGTCTGGGAAAACAATACTTTGAAAACAGCTCTGTGTATATTACACATTTACGGTTCTGTCATACTTTCATGTTCTAATATACAGAATTGCATTTTAGAGGTGCAATCCTTTTCAATTTCTTGATTTCAAATTCAAACAAGAAAAAAAGTTTTAGTAGTACATCAATATTTAATTAAAATCTTGTGTGCTTGCACCTTTTTTTTTTAAAGGGAAAGAAACCAGAGCTATTTGTCTCAGTCTTTTAAAGCACCACTGGCTTTAATCAATGAAGTTTTCAGGCTTTTTGATGTTACAGCCATAAGCTATTTCAAAGCCATAAGACATTTCAAAGCCAAATTATGGCTATTGGTCATTTTTGCAAGAGAATGCTTTGGCCATTACATTCCAATAATTACCAGTACTCAACCCTCAAAATCAAATATGAGTAATTAATCTGCTGGCAGACTACTAGCCTATGACATAGACTTCCATTTTCATTGGACATCATTTACATGAATTTACCTCTAACAGTAAGAGGAAAGGAAAAACTATATTAAAAAAAAAAAAAAAAAGAAATACATCTGTCTCCAATCTGCTCAGGAATTGAATCTCTCTGAACCACTTTGACTTTCCTGGACACTGAGGATGCTTGCTAGCAATCCTACAAATAAAGCGAGTATAAATCCTGCAAATAGCTAACAGGTGTTATTATTCAGCATAAGGAGCTTTCCAAAATGAGATTTGTGTCAATCACTTTCCTTCTGTCAGTTTCTCAAAGGTTTTGTGATTACCACAGGGGTCTTTGGGGAGAGTTACATGGGATGATAAGTGGTTGATAACTGGCTGCATGTATGGGTGTTTTCCAAGAGATCTATACTTCATCATTTAACTCCAAATGAATGCTTAATAGATGGAAATAAGCATGAGAGAGTGCCTTATTAGTCTATGACATGCCTCCTAATGAGATGATTTCAAATTGAGGAAATTCAAACCAGAGAAAACAAAATATGAAGATTAAAGGTGAAAGACAAAAGTGAAAAACTGAGCTGACAAAACAAGAGTGAGATAATCCAGTTTTACCCTTGCAATCAATAGAAAAGTCTACAGGCTATATTTTTTAGAGTCTTTTTCGCAGGTGGCACTTCAGCCAGACAGTAGAGAAAGTACAGGGAGTCAAGGTACAATAGTCCCAGGTTTAACAAGATTTAGACCCTCTGAAAAGAAAAATAGGAAGCAATTTAGTAACAGTCAATGTCTTGCAAGGCTAGAAGTCCTGGTAATCAAAGAACATAAGAGAAAAACAGGCTCTTGCTAACATGGGAATTAACAGCTCAATCAAACTTAAACTGGGTTTAACTAATGCGTACTGTAATTGGTATTTCCAGTTATAGTGCTTAGAGAATGGCACATAACACTGCTTTTACACACTATGTAAATAAGTGTATTGTAGATATGCACACAGCATTAAATACAGTCACATTTAAAGTCCACTGGTGCTAATGGAAAACAGCCTTCATTTAATCCTAATTCTCCCTATTAGAGACTTTTGACAGTGTGGAAATTTCTAGAAATGGCACAAACAAGGCAGTATGAAGTATGACCCTGGATTATGTTCTCTTTACTTTTCATAATTATTCAGTACTAATTCTGTAGCAAAAGGTCCAGAAGTTGCTTTTAACACTTTTTTTCTCTATGTTAGCAGTAAACCTTTTATCTCATATAGCATCACATTAGAGTGACCTGGATTGCCTAGTAGACATGCAGAGGCACCTGTCACCAAAGAGGGAATGTTCCTGGCAAGCACAGGACAATACTACTCCTGAAAGAAACAGGTGTCCAAGTGTCTCCTAATATCCCTTAGCACCATAGTAGCAAGTCTCTGTAAGACTCTCATTTGCCAAGATTTCTTTTCATCATCCTAATTCTCTGATGCTACATGTTCCTAGAGGAAAAAAAAACTGAGAAAGTGGAGGAAGTATTTCCAGCCTTATAGACAAAAAAGTGACAACATAAGAGATGGTGGGCACTGTGGCAAAGAACCTGTGCCTTCACTCAAACTTTTATCTACAGTATTTCCTTGGCAGGACCAAAAGACAGTATAGCCTAGAGTTTTCACTATATTTCCTAAAATAGCTCTAAATTTGTATCAAACTTCAACAAAGACAAGTCTCTGAAACACTAGATTTCATGGCATTAAGAGGAAACAGTGTTTGTTAATGGGCATTTTTCAGGAATTTTACGGAAACTGCAATAAAAATATATAGTGAGCATTACTGGAGCCCAAATTCTGCCTTCATGGTGATATCACATGCACAAGAGAGAAGGAGAGGCAGAAGGCTACCTCTCTCGCTTGGTAGCCCCAGACAATGACTGTAATAATAAGCAGAAAATGAAATTAAACAAGCCATGCCACTTGAGGCCAATGATATGAGGTTCAACAAGGCCAAGTGCTGGCTCCTGCACTTGGGTCACAACAACGCCATGCAATGCTACAGGCTTGGAGAAGAATGCCTGGAAAGTTGCACAGCAGAGAAGGACCTGGAGGTATTGGTTAACAGCCGACTAAATATGAGCCAGCAGTGTGCCTAGGTGGCCAAGAAGGCCAGTAGCATCCTGACTTGTATCAGGAATATTGTGGCCAGCAGGACTAGGGAAGTGATCGTTCCCCTGTACTCAGCACTGGTGAGGCTGCATCTTGAGTACTGTGTTCAGTTTTGGGCCCCTCACTACAAGAAAGACATTGAGGTGCTGGAGCATGTCCAGAGAAGGGGAACGAAGCTGGTGAAGGGTCTAGAGAACAAGTCGTATGAGAAGTGGCTGAGGGAGCTGGTGTTGATTAGCCTGGAGAAAAGGAGGCTGAGGGGAGACCTTATCACTCTCTACAACTACCTGAAAGAAGGTTGTAGTGAGGTGGGGGTCAGTCTCTTCTCCCAAGTAACAAGTGATAGGACAAGAAGAAATGGCCTCAAGTTGCACCAGGGGAAGTTTAGTTTGGACATTAGGAAAAAATTCTTCACCAAAAGTGTTATCAAGCATTGGAACAGGCTGCCCAGGGAAGCGTTTGCGTCACCATCCCTGGAGGTATTTAAAAGACGTGTAGATGTATTGCTGAGGGACATGGTTTAGCGGTAACTTGGCAGTGCTAGGTTAACAGTTGGGCTCAATGATCTTAAACGTCTTTTCCAACCAAAAAAAAATCTGTGATTCTATGACTGTATTATTGAATTAATCTTCAGTCTCAACACTGCACTTGGAATGTTCTGTGTCTCATCTCACTGTTGATTATTAAGCCCACAAAAAAAACCCCACAACTATTTATTCTATTTAATCAAGCCCCCAGTGGTAAAAAAGTGACATTATCTAAATATGTGACCTGCAGGACAGCAGCCATGGCATAACATCCTGAAGGCTGTCCTCAACAATCTGTGCCTTCGATGGATAGCAGTCCACTCACCATGCAAAAGGTTTGGTTGGACACATCAAAAGTTACCAAGGTGAAAAAACACACGGCTGGAACACTGGTTTGCAATGACCCTGAAAAAAGCGAGTATTTCACTTTGTTGTTAAAGAAAAACATTACAGCTGCACAAATATCCTCATTACAGAAAACAATGGGAAAGAATGTAGAAGCAGCGTATGTCACTCAAAGCTCAGGAGTTCAAAGTTATGTAGTAAAATGCTTCTGTAGTTGGCAGCACTGTAACAGAAACAGCTGTCGGAGTTGAACCTAGTATCTTCAAGAGCCTTTTAGGAGAGGTCAATGAAAAAGGAAAAAAATGGAAAGTACATTTCTGTTTGTGGAGGAAACTACCCAACATTTGCACTGCAAAATTCTGAGGTAATCTTTTTAGAAAGACCCAGACACAGCTGTGTTTATGGTTTCAGATACATACTTATATTCATCTGCATATAACAGTAGTAGGTAATTTTACAAATTAATTAATTAAATGCGTTCTGTAGGAGTCTGCTGTCTCATGATACATTTTTATATCCTCGGTAGAGAGAAAACAATGCCGACATTAGTATAAGACCTTGCTTATTATTCATAATACTCTCTTCTCTGGATTCCTAGGTAACGAGCGCAAAAATACATCAGAAGCATCCTAGTGAAAAGAATTTCTAATCCATCCTAAGTCTAAACAGCACCATCATTTTGAGAGATATTTCCATATGTCAGAGAGCAAATTACATTTGATGTCAAGCCAAAGCATTTCTGTGTGGAAGCATCACTTTAGGCTTCTATTAATAGAACAATCTATTTTAAGAAAGAAACACTACCCATATTTTACATGTTTTCCCTTGGAGTTTCAGGAATTCAGCTTGAATTTCTCATCATGTTTGCAATATAGCTCTTTTAGATTTATAGTTTTCCAATGACCTATGTGGCCACAGAATGTGCTCTTGATTTCAATTAGATAACTTCACTATTTACTGATGTTTCCATTCGTGGTCTCTTACAGTACTTCTTAATGTTTAAGGTTAAGCAAATTCCAATCTGTTATCTTATAATTAAACATTAATTCAAACATGAAGGTATTATTGTTCATCTCAAACTATAGCATCATTGTTTCTGGCTTACACAAACAAGTCTGCATGAGTTAAAATGCTTACTAGCCAAGATTCAGAGATGGAAACATATTTAGTATTATGCTCATCTGAAGTATCTTTTAACCATAAAAAGCATCCAAAGCTTTTCATATTTTATGCCTTAAAACATTTAGGCCATCTTTTCAGAATGAAAGAAGCTAAGAAGCTCTTTTCAAAGAGATTAGTGAGAATATTAAGTGATTGCTTGTAGCTGAAAGTTCTGCTTACAAAAGTAATCCTCCCTTACTTTCACAGCATTCTGTAGCAACAGTAGTAGCCAAGGGTGAATTTCTTTCAGCTGTCTGAGAATTTTAGCACCTATATGCCTCTTAGTCAATGAAAAAAGAGATAGGTTAGCATACCCTGTTCCTTGCAAATGCTAAAGACGGGTGTCTAAAATGGATATCTTGAGAGAAATTCATCTTCTCTCTCAGTTGGCTCTACAAAGAATCTAGATGATTAGCTTAGATCAAACATCTAGAAAGTTTATAAATGGCTTGGATCTGATGAAAGGCATGCCACCCAAGAGGCTTCCTCTTCTATCATAACAGTAAAGCCCAGAGGTCTCCAAGGTAATTAAACCATGGAGAGATGTTAACATACATTAACACCACTAGCAGTTATCCAGAACCACTCAATGACAAAAGTTAGAATTAAAATGTTACAAAGAGAGTCTTAGAGTGTAACAAGCAACATCTGGGACCTACGAGCATAATTATGGGCATCTGACCAATGCCCTTTGGATGTAAGACACTGTGGTCTCACGTGGACTGTAAAGTTTGAATTTCTGATAACTAATTAAACAGTATTTGCAAACTTATGTATTCACCTCAGATTTGTAGTGTTGGAATATCCGTTCTCCTATGGCCCCTTCACTCTTTTTGCTTCCCTACATTAAATGGCCAGTTGCTAGACCAATGGCAGATCTGTGCATTTTCATCATGCCTCTGATTCTAAAGACATGGTGGCTATAAGGCAGAAGTCACGGCACCAGCACAGCCCTACCCTGGGCTCATTTTTCCTGGGTCCTTCATGTCACAATAGTGCAGGTTGAGCTATTCTTGTAGCTCCCTTTTTTGTCCTTTACCTCACTTGCTTAAAGAAATTATTTAGGTAGCTTGTTAACAGGTTTTTCAAAAAGCTATTTAATAACTTGTTCTGTTATGACTTTCTTGCTTTAGGCACACGTATCCATTCTAGGAACTCTTTGTTATTTATTTGACCCATTTTGCCTTTAAATATTTATGCACACACCTGCACTGAAAGCTACTCAATTTTGCATTAATGGATTTATTCTTCCAGGACTCTCAACTTACAGAGGACGCTCAAGAAGTTGATCTAAAGGAGCTTCATGTTGATAGTCTTTCTAATTGCACTGAACTCAAACTCTTAGATGACCTTTGGAAATCCTTGGGTTTTGTATTTATTTTGAGCATCACCTCAAATCAACCACAAGTATTGTGAACATGCAGAAAGTAGATTAGCTTTTTTCAAAGATTTTTCTTCCAAAAAGCTAGAATTACATACATATACCTACTTTTCCTAGCTTCTTTGTCTCCAACTAGTAAGTTCTATTTCTTCGACAGAATTAGTGCAACCAGAAATTTCCCCAGTGGGAAGGGGCAGGGGGAGGATAATTTCATTAGTCTGAAAAGCACTTCGCAATATATAAAACTAAGAACATTAAGTTATTAGACAGAAATAAAGTTTTTATTCATCTGTTGTTCAGACCTTGGAGTATTAAACACAGCAGTATACAAAATACCTTTTTCTATAGCTAAATAAAGTTACCGTGTCTTCTCCCGTCTCCTGTGACACAACAAGCATTAGCTAACTATAGCACATGTGCAATGGATGCTTAATGCTCTGCTACTCTCCCCTGAAATTAGCTGACCACTTATGTGTTACAAAACTTTGAGGTTTGTCTGCCAGACCAAGTAGCACACACCATAACATTCTCTGTGGCCCCAGCCACTTATCATCCAGACCTCACACCTTACCAGAGCACACTATTACTCCATTATGATCTTCCCAATGAAAGGAAAGAGAAGGAAAGGGTGCCTTGTAGGAGCACCACCCCTTGGGGTTTTACCTCACTAGAGTATTGAGATCTTGCTATGGTTGTACCCAGACTTGGCAAGCTCACACGCATTTTTATGTCTACTAGTTTAAAACACTCATCATTGTCACCCAACAAAGCCATTGGTCTAATGACTCAAGCAGTGACAGTTCACTACATGAGCAAGATATCCAAAAAGAGAGCCAGCAGAAGGAGCAGTGCCTGCCACACAGTTTCTTTAAATTCATGTAACCATATATAATGGCAGTCTAGTCATGGTTTTAAGGTTTATCACAGTTTTATTTGATCCGTTATGTATTCTACTACAAAACAGATTTCCTATCATGGGAAGAAAATTGAGAGCCATTGGTACACAGATGGTCTTCTCCAGGTAACAACAGCATCCAGCACAATGTGAAGTTTTCTGACTCTTTTTGATTGCCTGTTATAACACCCTCTAGACAAAACTGTTATGAAGCTGCCAGACAAGAGAAGAATCCCACCAGTACCTGTGAGGGGATTCTGCCAAAAGTGAGAGTGACAGATCTATAGGTGGAGGTCTAGCACAATCTACAGATCCTCTGGCTACCCACTACACACAGCCAGGTAAGCACTGCTTCAGGAACCTTCACAGAAAATGCACCAGCATTAACTGCAATGCCAGAGCGATGTCAGCCTGTTAGTTCAGGTACGGCAAGGTGGGCTTCAGAATACTCAAGAGGTGACAAGAACAGGCTGACAGGTAAATTTGGCAAAGAAAAGAGTCAAGAGAGGAAAGCAGGAGAAGGAAGAAAGTGGAGAAAAATTATTAGGAATATTGTGTTTGGGGGGAAGGATGTGGAGTTGAAGTTTTTGGGGAGGGATACAATTGTGTCTTTACCCCACTTATTTTTACCAGAGAAAAGGCTGCACAGCATCATCTCTAAAGCAAATGCAGTTATCATCATGAATCCAGAAGCAATTACTGCTGACTTGGAACTCGTTCAGACTTAACACCCTTCCTCTGCCATCTCAGGCTCCCATTTGTTTGTGGGCTGTTAATCGTAGCTGCAATATTACTGGGTTTTACTGCTTGCTGGCCACTAAGTTACTCTGAAGAACTCAAGAGGTCAACAAATTGTCACAGCTTGTGCTCCTCAAAATGTTCTCTGATCTCTTTGAGACCCTCAAAATCCTAAAAAGTGCTCTGCAAAGAAAAAGCTGTCCTGTTACTGCTTAATTTATATGAATTGAATTATTTGACCAAGCTCTTAAAAAAGATTAATACACCGAGCATAAGCCCAATATGCCACCCTCATTGGGCAATATTACCTCCTGACCTCAATGACATTCACAAGTTGATCAACTTTGAGGGTTTAGAAATAAAAGATACTTCGAATATCTTCATCCTTTGAAAGATACAGCTGCCCTGGATACTTTTATTTGTATGCTACTTAAACAGCGCAAAATCTCTTTCACTTATTTGTAGACGTTTATTAAAGCTAATTTTGAGCCTCTGGTGCATTTATATAGCTTGCTTATGACCTGGCAACACCTGCAGAGCACTAGTATAATGATAAGTGCTTAAATAAAAAAAAAAACCTAAGGTTGTTTCTCTTCAACATCCCTTTGTTGCATTTACGTTCCTGTCTTCAGCTAAAGACTCAGACCCTTTCCTGTTCAGCTAGATCCTGCATCATTGATTCAGTTTTCGCTTTGATGAGACTCTCATCTGGCTCAGCAGGACTTGTTAAGTAATGGCCCCGACCTCGGTGCCGTCTCTATGGAATATCAAGCTTGCTTGTGCAGGGTTGTGAGGAACCTACTGTAATCACTTTGAAAAACCATTTATACCACACTGTGTTCGCAAAGCCTGCAATGTTTCAAAGGTGTATTAGAAGACTGAGAATTGTTAGAGAAAAAACATTTGAATTTACACCTTTTTATCCAACTTAAGTTACAGTAAGTATATAGTTTTGCTAAAATCTTACACTGGGTTTGATATTTGGGCCTGAGAAATAAAAACAATGAAGAATATTTGGACTTTACTTTAACCTCTATTAAGTCATATAAGAGCATTTCATGTCTGTTATGGCATTCCTGACCCACCTAGTTAACCATTCAAGTCACTATGACTTAGTTGGCACTGGTAGGCCAAGCACTGATGAACTCCCACATCCAGGTGCACGTACAGGTGCTTTTCTTCTGACTCTATATTGAGACAGGATTCAGGTGCAAACCAATTCTCAGCCCCTTGGTCTTGGCTTCTGCAGGAAGGGGCCAAGGTAACTGAACTGGTCAGGAGGCACAAAATGATCTGAAGAAACCCTTGTTTTGAGGTATTTCTGCCACTTCTTCTAAGTACAGCCAATATTCAGCTGTGGAGGGCACTAGCTCTTCAGAGAAGGATATAAGATAACTTGTTCTGAACAGTCATATTCCTGGCAGATTTCTCCTCTACTAGAGACACACGGACAAGGACGGGGACACACACACACACACACGCAGCCTTCAAATGTGAACCTGAGAACAGAAATGCATCTAGTCTTACATTTCCTTTGGTTAGACCCAACTAAGCTGAAACACAGTCTCTTTGATAGGCTTCTCTGTTATATTTTCAGGGCACACACACCTACTGTTGTCCCTTGATGGAAATGAGCCTATGCAACCATGAGGTCTTTAGGCCACCAGGATAACAGTTAGTTCCCCACCTTTCTCAGTACTCTCTCTCCCTCCATATTGGTCCATCCTCACTCTAGGTTTACAGTTCGCTCTTCCGGGATGTTAGGGATATCTCCTAAAAGGAGATAGACTCACAGAACTATAAGACTGTGTCCCTTGAAAACCAGCAGAGAAAAATACACACTTGTATGGTGCAACTGGTCTTATCTTAAATTAGACACCTATGTTTGATCAATTGATGCCTAATCCCAGAAATACTTATTTCTCTACTGTTTAATACTGCTACTAATTCAGAGGTAGCTGTCAGAAGTTAAACAAGGCAAAATCTAACTGAAGTTTTCCATACTAATTGCTCCCCAGTTTTATTGCTGTAGCTAAAAGGGAACTCTAGGCGAAGTGAAAACAACACACATAATTTCCCAAATAATTCTTGAGTACAGGGTTTTCAGAGGTCCTCCAAGATGTCTGTTGTTCATATTCTTTTCCTCTCCAAAGAGGTATCTAGCTGTTATTTCTATAAATAAGGCTATTACTTGTTCAGACAATTTCCTTCCTCCTTGCCCAGTCAGCCTGATAAGCTGGATTTTTCTTTTACATGACATGCTCCTCTCTCCTGTCCTAAATCCATGATCAGCAATTCCTTCACCATTTCATGACTTTTGCATCTAGAACACTGTCTTCTCTCTTCTATTTCTGGGACATTCCATTATTGTCAGCTTATGCAGTGAAGAAATACTCCAGTACTTCTTTCCTCTTCTCCCTTCCCGTGTCTCTACTCTGTTCTCACATGAACAGGAGCTCCCTTTGTTAAAAGACTTCCATTAGGAACAGAGTTCCAATTTAAAGTAAGTGGTGAATATGCCTCTACCATCAGTTGTTCAATAATGTAAACAGACGAGTCCTGACTGCTGCTACTAAATACATCACACAGATTGACTCCCATGTAATCCGTGGACCACTGTGGAATACATTGCACATTTTTTCTCCCCCAGTGTTAACAGATAGTTTACATGGAGATTGCCACCAAAGTATTCAAGGCTACAACCACCTGTCTGAACCCCTTATTCTTTAGAATTATACTCAGACACAATTATAATAGTAAAAGAAAGTGATTTTCAGACATACACATTTCCGCAGACTGAACATTTTGAGTGAAAGAGCTGAAGTTGGTTTCCCTGGAAAGGGATAATTTTATCAACACCATTTCAGAAGCACAGACAGCAGAGATCAACTTGTTATCAATTGGAATTATCTTTACATGACCCGGACAAGATTTCTAAACACAAGAATCAAGTTCCTGGCTATAACACTTCCACCCGCAGAGCAATGTGTTTAGCTGCACAGGATCAAAGCAAGAGCTGAAATAATAAAACACCCTCTCCACAGTTCTGCCTCACTCTTTCCAACTCAGAAGAGTCCCTAGGAAAAATGAATGTAGGGCAAAGTACTAGTCCAATTTTGATTACAAGTTTTATTCAACACTGAAAGATGTAATAAATCATCTGAAAGAAATGAAGTTCCCAGAGCCACCATGCTGAAGCATATTAAGTTAGACGTGATTCTGACAAATGTTTGACAGTGCATATCAACTTATTCTAACATTACATTCTCCAACTTGTTATATTTAGCTCTTGTTTCTTGGAAGCAAATTGTGGGTGGGTATACAAGTTTCTTTTCATATAATCCTGAAACAACATAGTATATATCTGAAAAAAAAAAACCAACCCCAAAAAAACACCAACCCTAAATACTTGGGATTTCTGCAGCTGAACACCTACTGCAAAATAAGAAATAAATTCTAGCTTTAAGTTAGATCCACTGTTGGAGGTAAACCCTAACACCATGATGGTTCTCTAAATAGTTAGACTCCTTCAGCTGTCACTCCCATGTTCAGGCATAGTAATAAGGAAATACATCTGTTTACTACCTCTTTTGGTGTCCTCAGGATGAAGGCCTTAAGTCCTACAGCTCAGTATGCAGCTCCTTCTATGTCATACTACAACATAAAATGGTTCAGCCTTCACAAATGACCAGAAAACACAATATAGAGTACTGCACCACAACAAAGTATATAGATTATTCAAATAAAATGTCTATCACTAAGAAAAGGATACATTGAAAAATTAATCCAAACCAAAGCAAGCTCTAATGAATACACCCAGTTAACAAACACGTGTGTTACCAGACCAGTACTTCAGCTAAATACCCAATCTTTGTGTATTGTTCTACTATAGATATCGATCAATGGATTACAGCCAAATGTTAGTTTTTAGATTTAATTTGGTTCTCTTTATCACTGTTGAGCTAACGGATGGAGGGAAAAAAAAGGAAGAAAGAAGCATTAGGCTAACATTAGAGTACTTATGGATATAACACACTCAAATAGTTCATCATATATACCTCATTACCTGCAAATACTGTTGCTCTTGTTCCTCCACTATTGACAGATTATGGTCACCATCATAATTTGACTTGGTTTGAATAGCTTCACCATAATTGTACTCATCCTACATCCACTGTGTCAAACGCCTTCTTACATACTAGATAACACATGGTACCTACTAAACAACAATGTAAGGAACTAAACCAGTACCTGTCTTAACCTAAACCTATAATGTACAAGATGCTGTAAGATATTTTAGGATGAAAATCTTGGCACAGGCAAAACATCGTAAAAACTCTTCCAGATAATAACAGGTTATCATTCACCCAAATAAGAATGATAAATAGATATTATTGAAATATACCAATGGCAAGCTCAAACTTCTTTCCAGAATAGGTAATATACTATGTTTTATAGAATGAGAGTAAAGAAAGATTTAAGAAGATAGCAAAGCCTCTTACTAGGCTAACTGCAGAGCCTATTAGAGACCTTTATTCTCCCATATCCCAGTCTGCTGTTTTCTGAGACAGCGTGTCAAAGTAGCAAGACAGACTTATGGCTCAGCTCCAACAGCAAGATCAATCAAACCCTTTTCAGAAAGAATCTGGGAGTATGACCCTAGCACATGCATTAGATTGTTTTAAATATGTTTTCCTCAAGGTTGGGAAAGGCAAGGCAGAGAGGAAATCTATTTCTATCTCAAACATTATGTTTTAATTTATGACCTGGATATAGTTTTCAACAGCCAGACTAAATTTTACATTAGCATCTGGTTTATATTGTCAATTCAGGAACACATTTTAAAGGAAATATTAACTTTTCAGGCTATTTCTATTTATAAGTAAAAGAATGCTTTCAAATAGCTTTTCTCATGAAGAAAAAAACCTAAGTGATATTTTGTAAGCCCACAAGCTGTAGGCAGTTAGCTTTTAATATATGCTGTTCCTCTGGGAATTTAGGGATTGGGGCGGAGAGATAGAGAATCTGAAATGGTTTAGGTCTTTTGCCTGAAGAGAGCTGCTGAACAGGGAGGTCACTAACTACTTTTCACTGAATATTTAAGACGACACATTAGTATTCTATTCTGCTGGTAGTATTATTATACACGATGGGATTTCCCATCTCAGCACACAGTATTATTACTATTTATATGGTCATACTGTAACACTTAACTGAATAATACATATTCATATTCTGACAGAATATGCAGGAATTACAACAGTTTATGCATAGCCTGCAATTTCTGGCAATATGGAAAAGAACACATTCTGGCAAGAGAGTGCTCTCTTCCAGTTTCATTTTTATTAGCGAAGATCATAAAACATCCTGCTCATTAAGATCTGAATAACTTCCACTGGGAGTCACTTTTCTGAAAGTGTTTTCCTACAGCTGGTGGCAAGATAGATCTGCTGGCTAACCAGAGCTCTAATAGGACATTATGAAATCCACAATGCAGCACGAAGACAGTTGCATAATCAGAGCAACGATTAGCAACTCCGCCAAGAAATGGTAAGGGCTTAAGCACAACTGAGTAGCATGTAACAAAAAAAAAAAGAAGCCATCATTTCCAGTCTGAAGTCCTCAATGAAACTTTTATACATTATATTATTGCTTTCACTGCAAGGATGCTAAGAATAGATCCATGACAAAGACAACACCATATAAAATGAGACCATAAATCACAGGTACCAGAAATGCCATCATTAACTGTAGCACAAGACACCGGCACGGATTACTGTGCCTTAGTTCTCAGTGCTGCTCCAGCGCTCCTCAAGCCCAGGCAGCCCTATGGCAGATGCCTAGTCTAAGGGCTCTGCAGTACCTCCATGTCAGAGCCACAAGTGCACTCATAGACCTCACTTGCCTTGATCAGCCTCGCCTGGGACACCCCAGCCACGATATCTGCCCGCGGACCCAACAGCCTGATTTCAGCCCACGCCAGGGCACTCAATCCCTGCCTCAGCACCCTTGCAGGAGTGCCAGTCTCCAGCTGTATTGCAGTGATGCCTCTGCCTGGCCACGGACCTCATCGATCCTGACCCTGACCCACAGGCTGACATCCCGACCTGGGCCGGGCACTGCCCCATCACCACTGAAGTTTCAGGCAATCACCTGGTTTCAAGTTTGTCTGTTACCTTAGGCCAGTCCAACTTCCTCAGTCATGCAGATGACCTGGGGAGTCAGCTGATGCTTACAGGGATGATTTGACAGATTGTTACAGGACCTCTCTGGGTGGGACCTGTGTACAGTTCTAGAGGTTTCCCTCAGGCAGCTCCTGCTGGGCCTAGTCTGAACAATTTGGATACTTAAATATGTTGATAAACATCCTAGGTGGAGAATCTGTCCTTTTGCTCCAAAGACTCCTCTAAGTCATTCGTGCTGCAAGATAGATTACATTGTACATAGGTAAGACATTTGCAATATTCATTTGACTGTGTGTTTTGTATGTAGTTAAGATAATCAATAGCAATGAATTATGCATGTGCTGGGTGGTCACTGAGAGTCACAGACAGAGCTGAGCTGAGCAGTGCTTTGGGGAGTCTCATCCCATCCAGAGGAAGATGCTGATGCTGGGACCTGCAATGGAACCTCCCATCACTACCCCGACAGTGACGAACTGTCCTGTTCAATAGATTTGACTCCCCATGAGAGCATTACTCTGTATTAAGATCCCAAAAATTAGTTTGTCTTTCTAAAAAACACTGTCCATGACTCTCCTTGCAACAACTGCATGAAGAACCAATATTTTGATCTAGAATTGCACGTCGGAGCACCACTGATTTGTATAGACATAGCAGCACTTCCATATATTCTCTAGTTTGTTCTTCTGGCCTCTTCAGTACTTTGGCTCTTTCAGTTAGTTCAGACAAAATGTGTGAAAGTAGATATAAATAGATATATTCTGTCCTGTTACCAAGGTATAGGACACATGAAACATGCAGTGTGACACCCCACTCCTGTTTACAGCAAAATTTTGAGCAGCTCATTGGTATCTAGCTCCACACAACACAAAAATAAAATTAAAAAACTTTGTAAGATGCAACATTTAGGTGTAAACTCTTCACAATTTCAACCTAAACCAGCAATGGAAAATTCAAAGTTCTGCTTATACAGAATCTGTCAGTTAAATCCCATTGGGCACTCTTGATGGTAAGATGTAATGCAGTTTTTTTAAGTCTTATATATTTGTGTCAAAGGACCATAACTGCCCTCAGATGTGGGAGAAACAAACTAGCATTTTTATACTACATTGAAATTTTTTACATTCTAAATCCTTACAAATCAACATTAAATTGAAAACTTAATTCATTATTTATTATTGTGATTTAGATATATCTATACTGCAAAGTCCCAAAAGAAGTACTAAAGAAAATTGCGTTATCTAAAACCTTACTGAAGGCGTACAAACATTCTTAAGAATCTGTCAAGTCTCTAATAAAATATAGGTTTTGCTGGAAGCAGATTAAAGATTCTGTTCAAAGTACTTCTATGAGCAGACAACTGTAGACCTACTTTAATAAACCAGATAGGCTGAGGGATTAAAATCAAATGCTATATTTTTCAACTGGAAACAACCTGGAGTTAAAAGACCCTTTTTACATCATACTGAACATTATTACACTGTAAATCTAGAAATAAATAATGGAGCTGTACAAGCAAGCACTGGGGAACAGAAAATTGATTGAATGCATTATTGTAAGTAATTTGGTGGTTCTGTGATTGGTTTTGTCACCTGGAATGATGGAACTGGATAATCAAATTTAGTCCTATGTTGGGGCTTGTGACAACATATAATCCCTTAACAAGCTCCCTCTAAGAACCCGCTTACCTCTCCTTAGAGAAGACCATTTTGGCTTCAGTGTTCTGACAGTTAGAAATATTATTTTCAGCATGCAATGAATCATTGCATATCTAACTGCGCATTTGTATTAACCTTGTCCTTTGAACTTCTTCATCCCTGACGTTTAGCCTTCATAAGAGTATAATCAGCAATCAAACATCATTTTACTAAACAAGTCAAACTTGCTTACATTGTTCAGCTGTACTATTCTGGTGCATTTGCACTAGGTTAAAACTTCAGATTATAAAATCTCCAGATCATCTTCCCTGCCTCTTCAAAAAGATGGCATAACCATATAGCAGCTCACTTCCTCTCCCAGTTGTGTCAACATTATGTTAAAGCATTCTTCTTCTGGTGGGTTATTGAAAGAAACAGGTTAGATGATAACACAGAAGCATCATACATATAGACCTGAACCCAACCCAACTGCAGCCAAAATGGCCTGTCTAACAACAGCTTTGGTGGGGTTTTTCCCTAGAAAGTAAAATTTCCGCCCTCCTTATAATTTTAGCAGCTCTCCTCTGCATCTCTTCTATCTTCAGGTAATCTTTCTTAATGAGTTTCATCTGAAATCTCATTCTGCCTTGTACAGTATCACTAGCCATACCTGCTGGTGGTAAATTGGCAATTTTATTCACAGGGTAGAGAGTGACTAGTCCCTTGAGCTGATTGCATGTTTGTACTTCACAGTTATTATCTTTATTCCTTCATTCATCTCAGCTATTCTTCCTTTGCACAACCTTCTCATTCAACTGAGCAGGTATTCCTTTAGTATCAGGATCATACCACATTGCCAGTGAACAACAGCCCTAGTTGTCCATATTCCGTTTGTACTTGGCAGCTAAAGTACTAGGAGTTTTAATGTTCTTTGGAAAATGTTTTACCTTTTGAAATACTTTATCCTTAGACTCTTTTGATAAATGGGCTGGCTTTTCAGTGATTGATCCACTTTCAGTTCTTAACAGGCTCTTTGCTGACTCCTAATTCCATTTTACCTAGTTCTGTAGCCTCTCCTTCGTTATCCCCTTCACCTCCATCCCACTCCTCCTTTTGCTTGGGATGAAAGTCAGTTTTAGAACTTTGAAGTCAGTACAAGCCTCTTTAACATGAAATTTCTTGAGCTGTGCAATCAACCTGACTTCATTAAATAATTCCCTTAAATTTCTCCAAATTTTATTTTTAAAATAAATCAACTGGAAGGAAAATAAAAACAGGTATGAAGTGAAAGTTAAGTTGAACTGATGTGTAACCACTTAATCTATTTTTTTTTAATAGTTTTTCAGTACTTACAAAACCAAACATTAGAGGGTTTTGGCCCAATAATTATTTAGTAAAGAAGTCAGACTGATATCAAATCCCAGAATAACTGAACTTTATGCTGACCTTCACACATTAGCTGAGAAAATTACAAGCCCAAAAGTGACCAGACTTTTTCAGTAAAAAAGTAAAATTCTTTTAAGCTAACAACTTAATTATGCAGTACAGACAGCAAGGGTAAAGGGCCATATCAGATGATGTGCTACACTGATAAGAAGGTGGTGCAAAAGACGGTTAACTAAAGAGAGAATGAAAGTAAGAGTCTAAAAAAGAAAGTCAGTCTTTAAAACCAGAAGTAATGATTATTTCAAAGAACATTAATAGTAAAATTACTTATACAGGCAGAAATCTTACCTAATTTATCTAAATTGGCAACTGAGTTTCAAGAAAGCAGTCATATAGGATTGTACCATCTTCTCTTTACATAAAGTAAAAATAATATTAAACAATAATTTGGCATTCGAGTTGTTTCTTCAAGCAATTGCCTATATTATTTTACACCAAATACTATATTTAAACCTACTGAAAAGTTTTCCGTAAGTTTTCCATTGAGAGTTATGGGAAACCTTAACTTCACACATTGATACCATTCCTAGAAAAATTTCTCACAGCTTTATTCTGAAAATCTCTGTTCATAATAAAACCCAGTTCTAGGAATATATAGGATATCCTATATATCCTATATAGGGAGTTGCTCTAAAAGCAAAACAAAAGAAAAAAATAAAAACCAACTCTACACAAAAGGGAATTCAAACTAAGTCGGTTCCATCCCTAACATGAATTCGTTATGGAGCTACCCCATAGCCAACCAACAAAGCTATTACAACATGATCTTCCCTTAATAGAACATAACAACTGGCACTTGTGTTCTAGACAATTATTATCTCTCACTTCTGTAAAACATCTGTTTTCACAAGATCTGGAGCAGCTGGATGCTGTTCTAAAGAGACTAATGCCAGTCAGCGTGCCTCCCACTGAAAGGTGGGGAGGTTTTTTCATAAAAGTCCTGGACCAAGCATCTTTCAATCATACAGTGCATTGCCAGCTTTAGGACTAGAAGGTTACACGTATCACTCAAGTCTCCCATCATGGTTTAACCCCAGCTGGCAACTAAGCACCACACAGCCACTCGCTCATTCCCCCCGTGGTGGGATGGGGGAGAGAATCAGAATGGTAAAAGTGAGAAAACTCCTAGGTTGAGATAAAGACAGTTTAACAAGTAAAGCAAAAGCCTCACACACAAAACAAAACAAGGAATTCATTCACTGGGCTTTGAGCAACCAGGTTTAGTGGGAGGTGTCCTTGCCTATGGCAGTCAGGTTGGAACTAGATGATCTTTAAGGTCCCTTCCAACCTAAACCATTCTGTGATTCCCATTGGCAGGCAGGTGTTCAGCCATCTCCAGGAAAGCAGGGGTCCATCACGTGTAATGGTTACTTGGGAAGACAAATGCCATCATGCTGAATGTCTCCCACTTCCTTCTTCTTCCCCCAGTTTTATATGCTGAGCATGATGTCGTATGGTATGGAATATCCCTTTGGCCAGCTGGGGTCAGCTGTCCCAGCTCTGTCCCCTCCCAGCTTCTTGTGCACCCCCAGCCTTCTCGCTGGTGGGGTGGTATAGGAAATAGAAAAGGCCTTCACTCTGTGTAATCACTGCTCAGCAATAACGAAAACATCCCTGTGTTTTCAATGCTGTTTCCAGCACAAATCCAAAGCATAGCCCCATACCAGCTATGATGAAGCAAATTAACTCAATTTTAAAAAACTGTATTCTCAGTAAACTCACCCAAGTTTATGACAGTTCTACCTGTTGTCGCAGAAGAAAAAATCCCCCATGTATTTTCTTTTGACTTCTTTGCTTGCCTCAGCTTCTGTTTTGACAGCTTCTCCTCCTCTGTTTCCAATATATCTGTTTCCTCCTCCATTCTCAGTTTCTTCTTCAATTTTGTCATCATGGTCATGCATTTCCACACACTACACTCCCAGTCCAAAAATGTGTCTCTTACATTCTATTCTTTTGTAGACAGCTGCAAATATTTGAGAGGTACACAAAACTTTCGCTTCATTTTCATCCTACCCTACAAACTGCAGCAACATTCCAGTTCCATTTTAGGCTTTCATCCTCCCATTTCTTGGGCTGGCGGGGTGCCTGGGGGGAAGCTTTATGGACAATAGAAAGCTTTAATCAGGTACAAGTGCAAGTATGTCCCACAGTTTTGGCATCCAAAAATTTAAGACAGCCTTCTTCAAACAAAGCATCCAAAATAAATTCCTTCATCTGCTGACTTCTCTCATTTTGGCTTCTCAGTTTAAGCCAATTATTTCCCTACTAACAAAAGTAACTTAGCACCATAATTTTCCAAGGAATCTTACACAGATTCCTGATAGCATGCTGAGGATCAAAGTGTTTATTTCAGGTTAGGATATACAGGATCACGTTAGGATCCTATTTATTAAGATTAGATACTGCAAATGCACACTGCCAATCAGATCAGTTTAGGGAGAACAACAGTTTGGTGGCCAACGGATCAATCTGTTTAACTGCTAAAGTACATAATATCCTAATCTGTTGGCATGCTGTGTATTAAAATACCTATAAATATTCTACTTTTCTACAGAAAAGCATTTCTGCAACACTTTCTCTGGATTTTCCAGATAGTATTATGGGTAAAAGCAATTAGCATGTTGCCTATAATGTCCTTGGGGCAGCCCTGTTGCCTGCACAGTACCAGCCACTCGCACTTTAGGATTTCATGACACTTTAAGGATGCATTAGACTAGATTTGGGTAAATATACAGGAAACAAGTTTGTCACAATCACCCTCTGTTGTCTCTACTCACCTATAAGGAAAAGTAAGAAAAAGCAAAGTAAAGAGAGAAGAGCAATTAATTTATCAAAATTGTGTAATGAGCCTGGAATACAATGCAAAAAGTCCCTTCCCAATGCTCTCTTCCCAACTCTACATCACAATTTGGTGTGATAAATTTTGAACTAAACTGAACATTGTCATACTTCCTCTGCACTCAGGTCAAGATTACAGTGAAAAGCTTTCAGAAATTAATACTTGGGTTTGCAAATCATCACAGTAAAAATACTACAGCTTTAGCCAATTTATGTTAGCTATTTCATGAAAGTTTCATATCTTATAAAGTATCTCTCAGTTTTTGGAACTCTGATGAACATGAGCCAATATTACTATATTAAAGGATGCCTAATCAAGTTTCTAAAACATTACAGCTATATATGCAAACCTCAGAAATCCATTTAAAAAAAAAAAAGTATTTCAGCTTTTAGTATCTTGTAGCCTGTTATCTACCCAACTTGTTTCTGTCCTGATAATTTAATGAAATTGCTCTTGTATAGTTGATAGCAATATTTATTAGACTTGCAGATTTTTCTAAAGCCACGCAAGAAGCAAGACCAATTTTTCTACATAAAGACGGGCAAGGCAACTGTAAAATTAGTTGCTTTAAGAAAAGTAAAGTAATATTAAGCAAGGACAGACTCAAGCGATGGAAACTACAAAAATGAAATACAGCTGAGAAAAATCTGCATAAATTATCTGAACCTGCCTTTAAAATAATACCAATAGATTTCTGGTGAGTTTTAAAAGACTCTCTTTCAGGTTATTTCAAGACTTTTGATACAGTTCAGAAGGCTTTGCAGCCTTTCATGCTACTCTTGTACACTCAAAACTCCTGTTGTTATGTCCTACCTTTAAATTAATCTACTGTCTTTTTAAAAATTCCTTCCATCATTGCATGGTAATGAGAGTCAGATCTCCATGAATTATCAAGGGTTACTTAGGGTAATCATGTGCAGAACAAGGAAATAGGAGACAACTTTGCCAAATTCAACCATTTTTATTTGAATAACACTCTATTCAACATTCTTTATTAACAAAAACTGGTACTCTTGATATGGCATTGGCCTGAATGTCACAGCTGATGTTATACAAATATGTTAGTTTTCCTAGCTTGATTCTAAGAACTTTATAAAGCTATTAATATTTTGCAGTTAAACCCCAAGGACTTTCTCAAATAGATCCTATTGCCACGACCTTTCTAAGATTGAGGTACCAGAAAAAAAAAAATAGCCATATTCAGCTGAAAATTCAGCTTATAGAGGAGCAGAAAGAACAAAGATCATGAACAACTTCTAACAAGTAACACACAGTTTTGAGCTTATGTTGGGTTATTATTTCTGACTACTTCTAACAAAATTATGACCTTCATAGTTTAACAGAATGCAGTGGCAAAACTTTAGACAGAAGCCAACTAACTTTGGCAAGTGCATATAAATAAATAAAAATGCCAGGAGATGGTAGGAAAGAGTATAAGACATCAATTTATTAAACATTCTTTTTATTATTTATTTATGAAATTAAAGCCATAGTACTTGTGGACAAACAGCTCCAAGAAACTAGAGGAAGAACACTAATATCACACACTGCTGGGTTTTCTTATGAATTTAACACAAGAGAAATGTAATTAACTGGACTTATTTCCTACTTTCTTGACTGTACTATCATTAAAGGTGAAAAAAGTAAATGCTAGATGGATGCAAGAGCCACTGCCAAAACAGAATGCTTTCTTTTTGCACAAGTGCAAATTAAAAATTATCCAAAAAGAGAAAGTCAAATAAGAATTAACTCAAATGAATTACTAGGTGAATAACAAGAATTCAGAACAGGTTGAGTAATCGTCTCTCTTGCCCTTCTACTTCCTCTAACCATTTACTGAATTAATTTCCCAGTCTTTCCACTAGGACAACTCGGTTTCCTCCAAAGAGGTCTCAAACATTTCCAGAACAAGTTTGACTCCATAGAAATAGATGAACCTCCGTCACTCTTTGGAAGCCACTATCAATGTTTAAAAAGTAGTTCGGCAATGCAAAAAGGAAACAGAGGTTTTGTTTATTTTTTATTTTTTGTATAATTACTTTGCACTGTTCTGTTGAATTCAAGTGAAAATTCACATGGTGATTTCTGGAAAAAATCTTTCATGAGATCTCTCATGATATATCTCATGGTCTATTAATTACAACATACAGTCATAGCTTTAACCTAAAGCAAGCCTTTACAAAGAACATTTGTAATGATGAGTAATGAGATGTTTGCTATAGGTAAGGTACAGTTTGATGATTACTTTTTTCAGCTCCTTAGCACAATATAAGCATATTGCCAAGTCGAAGGCCCCTTGAGCTGGAAACACACTTCTATCCCTACAGTGGAGGGAAGCTGCAGTCTTCCTCAGATCCCTTCCTGTCCATGCACCCCACCTTCTTCCCTTGAGGACCAAAGCACACTGAGGATGATGCAGGCTGAGGTCTCCTCCCAGCCTGAATTCACAACACAATCAAGGTGTGCAACTGGAACTGCAAAGCACCTGTGGGATTTAGTTCAGAAATATCTTAATATACTTAGCATTTCTGAGCAGCTGCTAAGCTAAGTGGAAGAAAATGAGATTGTCACATATCTACTACTTGCAAAGTATGTAATGATAAGTGACAAAGAATGCTAGGGTCTTCTCCCTTATCTCCCCAGTTTGGTTTGGATAGGATCTTGAGGCAGCCTGCTGTCACGAAACTTTTTCTCAGCCCTAGCAGACACACCTCTAAATATGAGGAATAAGGTTAACAAGCTCATGGAGGATTGCTGTGAATCTTAATTATCATATGTACATAGCTGCACTTTCTTTTTTTTTTTTTTATGAAAAGTGGAAAAAAAAATTGAGGAGTACATAGCCACACTGTCTTGCCTGTGAATCACTTCTAGGTTGCCAAAGCAGTTACTTCACAATGCTTTTAATGAGTTTTTGAAGGAGTTTGTGGACTGTATCTTGCCCTAGTTTGCTGGTATCAAACACGCCTTTAGGACACTTTGCTGACACTCTTTTGATGATCACAAAGCCATGGTTAACATCAAGAATGAAGGACTGAATTGCCTAATTAGACCAAATGCATGCATGCACATATGCACTTTGCTCAACTATAATAATGTTTTGTGAAAGCTGGAATAGCTCTGTGATTAATATGACCAATCTATTAATAAAAGCTAAACCCTGGGAAATAAAAAACAACTTATTTTTTAAGGAAGTGAAAAAAAGATTGCAAAAGGAAAGAGCAGCTCTCTATGTTTAACAATCAGCAGTGTTATTAAACCCCAACAGCTGTTGCCAGCTTAAATCCCATGGAGACAAATTGATGATATCTGCATTGCTATATATTTCTGGTGATAAACTGGCAGACCCTGAGAGATACTCTGCTGTAGCTGGACTCATACATACGTGGAATAAGTTCTGCAGATATTAGGATTTCCTTGGCTTCAAACGGTTGCCTTGGACACAAAGAGACACAGACTTAAAAATAGAGCAGTCTCTACATGTGGATTAGACAGTCAGCATTCTTTGAGCCAGCCAAATGAAGATAAATCAAAGCTCAGAAAGGCTGGGAAGAAGCTTCTTTGCTCTTCTGTCTTATTGCTAAATTAAATCAATTGGGGTTGACAGAATATTGCAGTTACGGGTAGCTACATCAGTATTTCCCCAATGGGAAAGTATTCTTTCATCTATAGATTAGTTCAACCAATAAAGGTATTGCACAGTAAACATTTCACTTCTGCTACAGTCAACTTACGAAGCAAGATCAGTTACTGCACTAGGAGGCCATTGAGAAGAAAATTCTGAAAAATCTCTAGGGAGAGATTTTGACAGCCTGTCGTGCAGTCCTTTCCCACTCCTCTTCCCAAACTTCAAATTAACTTTTAAAGGATATCAATTAAAACACGTTTCCTTCCATGACAGCAATCAGCCACTATGGTAAATATCAAGAAAGAAAGAGGTATCCATACATTTTTTGCCCATCTATATAGAGTCCAAAAAAGACAAACCAGGCATGAGGTCCCATATCTTCATGTCTTGGTCAGTCTTACCCTGTAGTAACTAACTAAACACATAGTAACACACATTGCTAGGTTAAGCTGTGCCACAGAATTCATCACATATTTGTCTGACCCAAGCATAGTCAAATTTCATATTAAGAATATATCCTTGATCTATTGTGCACTTCCTAAAGAATGTCAGCCTTGCTTAGATTAAAGGAATAGTTAAACCCTTATTAATAGCAATGTGAATAATCTAAAAGGGAAAAACAAAATTCTAAGAGGCACCATGAGATACAAATGCTATGTGAATGGGTTTCTCATAATATGCTTATAGCCGAGTTGGTGAGATAGAAATTCAATAATAGACTATAAGGTGGATGGAAAATTGGCTGGACACTGTGCTTACATGGGTGTCATCAGTGGGTGTCATCCCTCAAGGATCAATAGCTCAATCCAATACTCTTTCACATCTTCACTAATGTTTTCAGTGATGGGACATGTGGCATTCTCAGAAAGTGTGCTTCACACTGAGGAGGTGATCAACATGTTGAAGGACTGGGTTACTATTCAGAAATACCTTGACAAGCTGGAGAAATGAACTGACATAAAACTCATGAAACTCAACATAGATAAATGTAAAAAGTTCTGCATCTGTGATGAAATAACTCCACGCAACAAGACAGGCTGGGTGCTGATGGGCTAGAAAACAGCTTCGCAGGAAAGGATTTGAGGACTCTGGTGGACAAGCTGACCACAAATCAGCAGTATGCTGCTGTGGAGATGAGGGTCAACCACACACTGAGCTCCATTAACAAGAACATAGCCAGTGTGTTGAAGGACATGATTGTTTCCCTCTGTTTAGCACTTGTGAGACTGCATCTGGAATATTATGCCAGTGTGGGGCTCCAGACACCGACATACTGGTGCAAGTCTAGCAGGGGACCATCAAGGAGACTGGAAAACATGACATATGAAGAAAGACTAAGAGAACTGGATTCGTTCAGCCTACAGTGAAGGCTAAGGGGAGCTCCTCAGCTACCTAATGGGAGGGTATATAAAGAAGATGGAGCCGTATTCTTCTAAGAGGCACACAGAGACAGGACAAGAGGCAATGGGCACAAGATAGCGCACAGGAATTTCCAGCTAGATGTGTGTTATATTTTCTCAAACCATGGCAGTGGTCAAACATACTGGAACAGGCTGCCCAGAGAGGCTCTGGAATCTCCACTCTTGCAGATGCTCATAACTACACTGGCTGAGGCCCTGAACAACCTGGTCTAACTGAACCTGCTTTGAGTGGAGGGTTCAACTAGATGACTGGATTTCCAGATGAGTAGATTTACAGAAGTCCCTTACAACCTGAATTAGTCCATGATTCTAAGCATGAATGTAGAATGACTTTTTCCTACTTTTTTCCTATCAGCAGCTACATAATCATATTTTTTTGCCAGTGAATTAAACAAAACAATACCAACAGATTATTTAATAACGAATATTTGAACTTAACTACCACTTTTTCTCATCTAAGGTAAGCCTGTGTTTACCTGATTCACACATTCCTACTCAATTTAGCATTGAAAGTACAAATTGCATTCATACTAAGGACACGCATAAAAATGCATTAATGCATTGTTTGAATCAGATGTCCAACAAATTGGACAGAGTGGCAAATAATAACTAACAAGGTATTGATTCTGACCCTGCGACTGAAACAACCTGTATGCTAGACAGGAATACCACCCAGGTGTCCACCTCTGCTGACTCAACAGACAACTTCTGCCTACAGAGAAACTGAGTGTCAAAATTCTCTCTGTTCAAATCTAAGGAATCATTAGATATACACTCTGCTTTAACCATGATTTTTTAATGTTTCCTGTATTTGGTCTATCACTTGAAAAACTGAAAAACATTGCCTGCAGAAAGGACTGTTCCTTGCTCTTGCAATCACGATTTAAAGATTTCCATTTAAGAAGAAAGAAATTGAACAGATAAATATGGGAAACCTGAATTTCATCACAGTCTTTTTCAGCTACCTCACTGATTAGTCAAAATCATCCCCCCTTGATTCCTTTCACATGCCATTTTTGTAATTGCATGTATAATGAATGAGAGGCCTCTGCTGCTAATATTTTTTCCATGACCACACAAGGATGTCTAAACTGATGAGAATCTTCAATCATACACCTTAAGCAATACTTTACCACCCAAATTCCTTGGAGTTTGAATTTTCATTTTGACTGCTTTGGCATTTTCTTAGTTAATCCTGACCCACCTTGACTTTCATTCCATTTGCACATTGAAAAAATTCAGTAGTTTGTAAAAGCATCTAAACTTTGGATTGATTAACTTGCATGAACTTTGGAAAATTTTAAGATTCATCCATCAGCGATTATAATGTACTTCACACACAGGCAAACACCATTACATAGCATACATTGACATTTGCAATCTTAAAATGTTACAACTGTGAGAGCTGACATTTATACAAGTGTCCCTCAAATTTTTAATTTCAGTACAGACTGTATATTAGGCTAATAGTAGGAATTTAATATTAATCATATTTATTAGAGAGCAATTATACAAAGGGTAAAATCCACTACAGTTCTGCTGTACATAGTGTTATAAATGTCTCTTGTCCTAAAGAATTGGTAGGCATGACAGAACAAGGGCAGAAAGAAGGCACAAAATCTTGCAAAGAATGAGTTATGGAAGAGTAGCCAACTGTGCAACAGGTCTGCTGGAAGGGAGAAATCAATGTTAAGAACACATGGAACGGCATAAGTTAGGAGAGGATAAGCTACAGGGAAAGGAAAGAAAAGGCAGAAAGAGGACTTTTCAAGGGAAATGCTGTCAGTAATGGATTTCAGTAGCTCTTTCATTCACTCTTTCCACATGATATTCTGATTATATACATATCTTTTGTTAAATATAACCATATTTACATTTAGCCATGTAATGCCAGCATCTTCCAGCACCAGACCTGAGAGACAAGAGAGACAAGAGAGACAAGACAGATAGCCAGAGTGTCTGGGCTTTATTTCCACCCCCTACCAATGACAGACTGTATGAATTAAAACACAGAAAGTGACTAATTCTCCCTTCAGCTTCCCCCCACCTGTTTTTTATGTGTACAGATCACCTCTTCCTCTGTTCATTTACTGTATCCAGCACATTGCTTCTGGAAGCCTAGATTTCACTCTCTCCTATAATACAAGAAACATAAAGAAAAGCCATTCTACATTCTACACTATGTATGGTGTGCTTCTTCACTAGCCCAGCAAAAGGAAGAGATGCTAATCTTTCCATTCATCTGAATGATCTAAACTGAAAAATCTGGTCAGCCAATCCACAGAAATAGAAAACAATTGTTTAGGGGTGAGAAGACTAAAGAAGTATACATGAAAAGGACAAGCTTACATGGCTTCTTACAGCGCCATGGAATCAGTTCAGTGACATAGGGGATAACTTTGGCTTTTATTGCCCTGCATAAAGAAATAGCATCTTCAGGTATGGCTTTAAGGTTTAATACAAACCTGTCCATTTCTCTGGTCTACAATCCATCTCCCACAAAATTTTTACAGTCACTAATTATTGAGAGATTTCTCTTCCCCTTTAACTAATTTAGCTTTGGTTGCTGCCGTTACATACTTAATGCTCCCTCTCAGGCACCACGTTATTCTTTGCCCATAACAGAGTTGTCTTATTCTCTTCAGACAAAGAAATCTCAGGCAGGGATTGTATTCCCAGCGTAGCAAGCACCGCAAAAGCACAGGCATTTTCAACTCAGTTTTCACGAACAACAAAGACCTAGCCAATCAATATACAGCTGTTAGAAACAAACATAGGATGCTGTGGTCTGTAAAGCAAGTGTCAGGACAGCTACTGTGAATTATGAATTAAAGTAACTGCAACTTTATAATCTTTATAAGAGCATGATATAGAAAGGTTCTTCTGGTCACAAAGCCAACCGAGACGATCAGAGCATTCAAGGTGCACAAATATCCCTTAGCTTGAAGACACATCTAGCAATCCCACAATAATGGCAACACTCTTTCTTCTTTATAGAGCATCTTTTATTCCCTCCATCATGAAGCATTACCTGTATTACATCTAGGACAACAACCAATACTTTTTCCATTCATGACTTCTTTCAGTCAGCAGTGACACCTCCCTACCTGAATCATTAAAAAAGATTGTACTGTGTCTGGCCTGTATCTGACATAAGAATAGACTCAATGTTCCCACTATGTTTTCCTTGCTGAAGATAAGGTCTGACAAAATTTTATGGCCACAGCCTATAGCGGGAATAATTTGCAGCACTAAATTGCTTATTACAGCACAAGAGATGGAAGACTGCAGGTACAAAGGGATTCTGTCATTTCCTTCCAGCATCTACAGGCAAATCAACAAATCCTCTCAGCGGGGCTCTTGAAGTCTGTTAGCTTAACAGAATTATAGCATAATAGGGGTAGAAAGAACCATGTTGCCATGCACCTGATCCATTAAAAATTGGACTCGAGCCACTGGCCTGCACAGTTGAATCACATCAGAAAAAGTGAAACACACTCAAGATTCAAAACCACCTGAGAACTCCAGAAAATATTTCAACTGTCTATATTAAGAGCAAAAGTGGGGGTATTCATGAGCAGTCAGATCGCTCTTCCTGCTTTTAGCAGCTAACCTGTTTGGTAGGCTTAGCATGACATGCAAAGATACAGGAACCTGATCAAATGGCATTGTTTCCTTAAGGAGCGAGACAGTAATAGTCTCGTCTTGGAAATTAATTTTCTTTATCCTTCACAGACAAGGAAATAGACAACTGTTTACATGTAACAGCTTGAAATGTAATGACTAACACTAGCCATGGAGAAACCAGACATGAAGAAAAAAAGAAAAGACAGAAAATTAAGAGAGAGGCAAGGAGAGGCGAGGTGAGGCAAGGGAAAGACAAGCCGAGGAGACAGCAACTTTACCACACAATTGTCTTCTACAGAAAACAAGAACCACAAACCAACATCATCATATTTATTTTGGAAGCTTTCTAAAATATACATAATTTTTGAGAGGAAAAAATGGGTTGAGGAAAATTCAGATGAAGAGAAAAATAACACTAGTCTGCTGAGAATTTGTTGAGACAATGAGCAGAAAATAAGCAGTATTACATACTGTATTTCAGGTGCTGCCTTTAAGCTATGGATTGGATGGGTCTCTTGGTTCTGGTTATCCAAAGGGAAACACAGAGCCAAACAATCATATCTTGGATATAAAAGTTTGTTTGTTACACTCAAGCCTTTGTTTCCACATAAGCAAGCATTTTTGGCAAGTATTATAATCAATAATTCATTGATTAAAATAAATTTCTGCAAGATCCCTACTATAGAAAATAGAAGATTGAATCTGTAGACTGACAGATTTTGACCGTTCACAGGAATGACATTAAAAATTACAGGCTGATTTCATAATGCACTAGTTTTAATTCAACAAGTGAGCAGGGAGTTAATTTACTTGCCAAAAAGCTGTAAACCCTTACTTCTAATAACTGCATTCTCCTAACATGATGTAGAATTTACCATATGTCATATGCCTTCAAGAGAATTGCATTGAACCTCCACATAAGCCTTTATCTTCTTTATTCAAGGAGTGTTCCTTGCTTAACCATACCCAAATATTTAGGGCAAACAAAAGATTTCTGTTAATCTTCGCCCCCTTCCCCAGTAACAGCATTTCATAAATTATATGGAAATAGACTATGGGGTATTATTTGGAGAGTATCTGAGTGTCTCCCTTCAAAATATGAGTTGGGTTACTTTTCTCATCCATTTTTTTGTTCATTTATTACTGTTACTTGTACTATGTCTTTTTAGTAAATATAGGCTATGTTATAGGTTATGTTCCTTTGCCTCTGAATATCTGCAACAATCACTTAAGAGGGGAGCAAAGTATTCATGGAAATGACTGCAGAGTAGGAAAAAAAACAATACCAACCTAATTACCAACCACTAATTACCCAGTTTTGGTAGCATTCAGTAGTAAACTCCTGAGTTCAAGTCCTGTCTCTTTTTCCAGGCAGGACAAAAAAACTGATCTGCACTCTCCTACATCCCAACTGAAAGGCCTTTAATTATTTCTTCACTCAAGGTATTTCTACTTCCAGTTCAAGAAATCTTCCTGACTCCTGAGTAGAAAACTGCTCTTTTAAAGGTTATTAGAAACTCACAGGTTTTAAATGAGAAATGTCAGTTTACAATTTATTTTAAAAATGCCAACAAAAACAATCTGCCCATTCTCATCAACCAGCCCCCAGCACCCAGCTGCCCTTCTGCCCAAGAGCAGGCTGCCACACTTCTTGTAGGCTCATCTCCTGTTGACCATAGCAGTGTCTGGGTGAGTTTCGGGTAACTTTGTTTTCACGGAATCATGGAATTGCAGAATTTTCAGAAATGGAAGGGACCTCGAGAGACCATCTAATCCAACTCCCCTGCCAAAGCAGGATTGCCTAGAGCACATTACTCAGGACTGCATCCAGGCGGGTCTTGAAAATCTCCAGAGAAGGGGACTCCACAACCTCCCTGGGCAGCCTGTTCCAGTC
>VUYV01000101.1:2152650-2184765 GCA_008711295.1 Anarhynchus alexandrinus | reverse complement strand
AAAAAGAAGGCAGTAAAAAAAAAAGAAGGAAATCCTTTTTTTGAAAGTTTTTTGTCAGTAATTGGGAATTGGGATTTGCGTTTAAAAAAAAAAAGGAATTTCCACCAGAAAGTGAGATCCCTAGCCATTTCCACCTCCTCTACACAGATACAAAAAAGCTATGTGGTAAAAATAAGATTAATTCAAGCATTTCACCAAAGATGGAATGACACCTGCATCTGATACACTACCAGTGAAGGATGTCTTTTAAGTCTCAAAGCTACTTTCACTGGCAATCCCAGAAATCCATGACTGAGCTATTAAAGAAATCAAACCACTTTTTTTAAACAGTGACAGGATACTAAACCTTACTTAAATCATGCCTCATTGCAGAAGAACTTATACCTATCAGCTGCAGGCAGAAGAAGATAGCAAAATGAGGACAAGATAGAGCGTTCTTCAGTTGTGTATGGAAGCAACACCAACTGGAAGCCCCTGCTTTTGAATTCTCTTAGGAGAGCCCGTGAATTTTGTAGATGATGCCAATTTACAGTAGGAAATATAAGGGAAATCCAGAATTTCACTAAGCTCATTTCCATCCACTTAGTTTTGATATCTGCCAAGAAATATATGTCAAGGGGGTTAATACTCATCTTCCTAGATGGTTTTTTTGGGGGTTTTGGTTTTTTTTTTTTTTTTTTTCAGAAAAGTAGTTTAAGAAAAGTCTCATCATACTCTCAGAGGCAGAGATTAAATTAAAAGTTCGCAGAACCTTTAGGTGCTTGAAACAAGGTTTTCTTGGTTTTTTTCAGAGTATTTTCCATTAGGCAATATATAATGCCATATATTCAACACTCATCAGTTCAGTATCTATTGCACTGCTGTATATCAGACCACAGAGTGTCAAATTAGTTTCTTAAAGAGACAAACATCCAACTAACAGCCATTCTGAGAAGTTTGCTACAAACATCTTGTCCCTCATCCTACCAAATTTTCTTTGGCATAAGCAGGATCTAGTTCTATTGCAACAGCATTCTGCTGCTACAACCTTCCTGTTGTCTCCCTGCTAACACCCACTGGTACTGCAATAGCAATAAAGATAAATATGCTTTAATGAACAAAGAGTCCTAGATCAGAGAAGCTTTGTGTATGCTGGAGGATAAACTGTTTTTGCATAAACATGGTGGTTTATCAAGAAATGTAGGACTGTGTTAAGCTTGAGTGCAAGTGAGCAAAAAGGTAAACCATAACTTTGACTTTTCAATCCCAAAAAGTCTTTAAATATAACTTTTCTGAATGCTTTCCTAGCCTTTTATGTATCAAACAATCTATTACATGCCACTATATTGTCGTTTCTGTAGGTAAATAAACAGAGTTCAAAATATTAGTTCCAACACAGTGAGCTCTGTTTGAGCCAAAAGACCATCTTAGTTCCCAGTAATTATTAACTATTGCTTGCCACTCCCTTTGAGGACCAGGAGAGTTTGTTAGTGCTTTTCACAAAGGTTTAATGTCAGAATAAGAATGGTAAGGAATATGGGGCTATGCCTGTACAGTTCTTTTGGATTAAGCAGATCCAGGCCTAAGCCTAGATCATGTGGTCATCTTTCCAGTTATACACTGGCCCTGCACGCTCACTCCACCTTCAGAGTGACTCAGTTGGCTGCCCAGATAAGGCAAAATAGATGGACTCTAGTTCATAGCTGACAGCCATCCCCATAGGCAATATGAATATATCAAGGCAATATGAATATATCAATGAAGATGCTTACATTCAAACTTGCACACAGCTAGGAAAAGGAATATGAGCACGGTCTTGAATTCCCTCTTAGATGTTAGAAGAGCATGAAGGCTTTACTAACAAATTTTCTTATCCATTCTCTGTGGCATGCCCCTTTCTTTTCTTTTCACCCTGCTCTTTCTTTTTACCTCCAATCCTGATTTCCCCATACCCCAACTCTTCAGTCCATTCCTATTCATTACAGTCACCCAGTCCTCAGTCTTTTACCCTCTTCAAAATACCCATGTCTCAGTCAGTTCTTCTCACATTTATTTCATGCATTCCAGCATCTGATGCTACCCCTGGCCCCTTGTCCGTTGTATCAGGTAACCCTCCTCCACCCTGCTGCAGTGCAGCAAGATCACTAGAAGCATACGATACTGTTCTTTCACATCAGCTGCAGCACCTCAGATGTAAAGTCTTGAGGAAATCTGGCCTACACTCACACTGAAACATATGCAACACAGGTGGAATCAGATATTTAAGCTGCTAAAATCCTTTTTCTCTGCAGAGCATGTGCAAACAGACTTACAGGCAGATTTTCACAGTGACAACAGAAGGCATCTCTGACATACAGGAAATGCACCATTCTCTCTGTCCCTCCTCCCCAAAGCCTTAAAATTTAATGTCCTTTCCAACTAGCATGAGGTAGTAAAGTTTGGGGAGAGGTGGAGGGTCGCTCACTTTTGAATGTGAAAAAAAAAATGCTTCTTCCTACTTTTGTTTCAGAAATAGCCAAACCATTGTCTAAACTGCTTTTGGCAAATAAAAGTTTTGTCATGGATATCTGCTGTTGAAAAGTTTACCCCAAATCTTTACAACAGTCAGCTGAAACCCAGTATTTATAAAGAAAAATATTACGGAGCTGTTCAATTAGATTAAAACATCAACCCCAAGTACTTATACCCTGATTTCACATTTGTTACTGCGATTTTATAATCCAGAGAAATATTTTACTAAGTAAGACTAAAATTATATAGTTTCCTAAGTAAAACTGACCCTGTCCTGCATCTCATCCTGGAAAATGCTCAATTAAAACAACTGGAGATTTAGCCCATGGAAGGGCTTCAGATTTCTGAACAAAAATGGAAGCTAAGCCTTGTAAGGTTCAATTAGACACAAAAATAATGAAAGAGCACTTTCAAATCCAGTTCCTGACTTTGGCTTCCATGTGATACTCAGCATAAATCAGGTCACTTATTTAGGAGCTGACAGACTTTCATCATGTCCCTTATTTTTATCTAATTAAATTTTTCATTGCTGGTTTGTTTGTCATTTTATTCAGAGTGTTACAAAGACCCTTGTAACTCTAGACCTACAGAAAGTTTAAAATTTGAGATATGCTAATGTGTTATCACAGACTATATATATATGTACAGGCTAAGATATATCAGCAACAGCAAAAAAAAGAATTTCCAGGTACCTGATACCTGGGAAAGTATGGCGGGGATTTTTGTGAGAAATAAATTGATGTTTGTATTTTTCCTACTAAATAACCTTACCCTTTTAATCTGTTGATGTGGTTTTACTTGCACAATGCCAGCAAATGTAACTGCCAGCACAGGTACTTCTGTACCCAAGAGTTGTACCCAGTTGCTGATTCTCCAAGCACAGTGGGCTTTATGAGCAAAACGCTTTTACTCCATACTCTAGCTGATGGCTTTTCTGTAAGGTATTTTGAAATAACTCACAGTTGTAAACACTGCTATGTCAGCAAAAGTTTCATGCATAAATCTGGGCTAAACCAAAGAACAAACACAAGTTGACCATTCAATATATCAGCTATCATTGTTCCCATTAGCTAGAAAATTCATGACACCAGTTTAGCCAGACTTTTTGGAAATCCAAAAGAAACTCCTAAATAATTATTTTAATCTGCCTTTTTGTAGTTTGTTAATCTAGCTGTGCCACAATCTGTCAAAAGCTTTGTGTGCTAGTCCAGTTAGGCAACTTCCAAAATATAGGCCCAATTTTATTTTTTTAAGTTTCTCCTAGGCTTCCTACATTTGTTTTCACTTTCCTTTTCTTTATACCACTCTTACAGTACTATCCAGATGGCAAAGAAATGCTCAGCCATATTTACATAAATACAGTTTCAGACACCAGAGAGTTAGAGAACACATTGCAGGGAAAATAATGAAGATAGACTTAGCAGCTTTCAGGTAAGTGCAATCAGACAATCTTGCAGTCTGGGTTTTTTTTTTCTTTTTTTTTTTAAATACACTCTGCAAAAGAATGATATAATAGATCATAGTATTATGCAAAAAAAACCCAAAAAACACCCTCCTACCCTAATACCTAACCTTGTAATCTGGAAACAATGAAAAATACTTAGGGAAAAAGAAGTATGAAAGTAGCAGCCTATGGACTAGCACAGATCGGCACACTTCCATTTCTGTTGATGCAGTCAGCCATTTATGCCAGGTGAGAACCTGCCCCCCCTCTGGAATTCAGAGCACAACATGAGGCACTAGGCAGATTGGCCCCATCCAGCACAGAATAAATTCCCAATTTACTGGTGTTTCACTTTGCACTCTCACAATAGTGCAAATTAAAAGAAAAGACAAAAGGCAGTGAGGATCCAACATGTTCTACTACCAAAATGAACTTTGGGTTACTTTGGATCTTATTATTAGCCTCCCAGTGTGGAATATTTTAGGAGAACGTGGCTCAAATTTATGCCTGGCATAGTTCCAGTCACTTACTGAGAGATTAATTTAGCTCTTTTATTGTTTATGCTGTTTCACACATTGCACATAGGTATCAGCATAAGTCAGGAACAGAGACAAAATTGTTGAGTGCATTTACCTAGATCCCTATGTATGCCCTAATTGAATCACAAGCAAAAATGATTGCATGAACTGAATTTATCCAAAATTGTTAGTCTGATTTCAAACCAGCATCGAGAGGAAAGGCAAGCCTACATTATTCTGACCAAACAATATAGCTTGATAGCTCATCTCAGTGTCTAATGAAGTAACGTTTGCATAATGCATGAAGTCCAATTTAGGAAAATTGAAACTGCTTTGCCTTAAAGATGGCCAGATGTTTAGTAAGCATGTGATCAAGTGACAATTTCACCCAGAGAAATGAAGACCAAGACTGAGGCAGATAAGTAATACAGGAGGAAATTTTTCATTTCCATTTGCAGCGGGGAAGACCAGCAAACAGCTTGGTGATCTCAAGTCTTCAATTACTAAAAGCAGTAAAATTAAGTAACTGACATTAGTAGACAAAAAGATGTTTTATTACAATATAATAATCTCTATAAATTGAAAGAATAAGGTCATACCTTTCTACAGTTCACTGTTTTGATTGCCTTGTAATTCAACCTCAACCTACAGGCCTTCTAGGTAATGAAAAAACCATACTGTGCACACTGCAGTAAATATACCTCAGGGAAATATCTACCTGAAAAGCCATTTGAAAGCACAGAACTATCAGAGTCTGATATATGGAGTGTGTGTAAGCAGATGGCAGTTATTTCTTTGTCTGTTAACCAACACACTTTACCAAACATGAACTATCAGCCAAAGCTCACTATCCCTTGAGTCCACTAGCTACTGTTTCCAGGAATGATTTTGAGAGGCAAGGTCTGAAAACAGAGGTAATTTATTCTTATTGGGTAAACAGTACAGCTAGGAAAAATAAAAAAAAACCAAACCAAAAAAAACACAACACAAAATCTTGGGCACACATGCCCTTTTTCTGATCTGAGAGAGACATCACAAAATTCAAGCCTGTTGAGATGAACATGTTCTGGATAAAAATAAGCTACTTCAATTACAGTACAATCAAGTTAAAGGTTAGCATGTACAACTGAATCAGGAAAAGGTGCAGCAGACAGGAAAACTGACAAGTAGTTACCACTTGCAGAGGTTACCAGGAGCACAAGTTGTACAGAGACATAAAACCAATGCCACTATTGAGCTTGTGCTTGTCCATATTCAACATAATTATAAAATTTAGATTCCGGGCTTCTTCTTTTGAAGGTTTTAGTAATCTCTCTCAAGGATAAGGACCAGGAGGTCTGAAATAGCATGGCTGTCTTGTGAAATGCTCTCAAAACAGCAGCCAATCATTTTTGTCTTTCCTCCTCTGTCACAGTTCACTGTGATGCATCATATTTGTTCTGTTTCTCCCATACAGTCTTCACAGGAACTTCTGCCATCATAGAAGAATATTAATACCGAAGCAGATTACATGACAGTGTAATCATCACTGTCTCTATGTCAAACATGATGAAGTGTCTGCATGACCAAGGGTTTCTCCATTTTTCCAAATATACCTTCTTTATCACAGCTGGCCTAATTTCCTTCTTTCAAATGGTACTTTTTTACTCCTCAAATCACAACAGGTGCAACAATGCTATTATTACAACAAGACCAGAATTCCTATGAAAGAATACTTACAGAAGGTGCCAAGAATTATACAGATTTCTTCTAAATTTCTAATCCCACCTAAATCAAGTATTCACTATCTATACAAGGAAAAGTAAGTGGAGCTCAGACTGATGTAAGTATTTAACAATCACTGAAATTTATGGTAAGTTAGGCACTGTAAGAAAGAGCTTGACACCTTCATACCTTTGTGAACACGGCCCTCAATCTGTCAAGTCATATGTATGAGAATTACAACAGGTTACTGTAGCTAGGTATTTAATACCTCCCATGACTAAGTTCCTCAAGCAGTTTTGAAAATTCTGTTCTCCTTGCAAAGTATGCCAAACCCAAGTCAGAGAAAGCAAGAATCAGTTATCCCTGCTCCCAAGACTCCTAAGGAATGCAGTTTCCTAGATAAGCTCCGAGCACACACAGCTAGCCTTGGAGTAAGCACAGGAAACAAAAAGGAGGGTAGCAGTTTTAAGAATCTCACAACAGCCTTTAGAATTTCATCTCTTAGACCCCTGAAAGTTCCCTTATCTCTACCATTTAAAACTTAAAAAAACCAACTTTGTGAAATTATTATATTAACATCAAAATGTTTGTTGCTATTCTTAATGGAGTGACTCTACTTCACTGTAATACCTATGATGTTTAACCAAAACACATCCAAAACTCTATGGTCAAAATTGTCTGCTTCTCTGTAGTATGCAAAAAGCTAATAATAGTTAAAAAAACCATCTTCTTCTCACCAAATTTCTTCAGCATTCAAGGGTTTCAGATGTCATTTGTGGAAGTAAGAAAAAACATGTTTCTGGAGGAGACAGCAGTTTTAAGGGCAGAAAACAGCTTGTCCAACACCTGCATCTTACAGGTCTAATAAAAATCAGATGCACAAGAAGACAGACATGGAGAGAGCTTTGAGGAAGAAATCTAAGAAAACATATAAAGAACTCAGAATATCACTATTTTTGGCCACATAAAAGTCCCTTTTCCAGATTGATGTAGTAATAAATGAAGACTACAGTGATTTAAAAGGAGAAAAGTGTGTGGCATTAACAAAAGCATGGGGGTGTTGGGATACAGATACATCCCTGCACTCTGCAGACTTTTTTAATTGCAGAAACCAAGCATTTGTTTTATTCTTCAGTTCTAAAGAAATACCTTGTCTGTACCAGAAAAAGCATGTCTGAGAGTACTTAAGAGTCAAGGGATACCATGTTCACTAAAAAAGCTTGAAGGGAAACGAAATACATTTCTCTAAATCTTATTTTTCAGCAATAAGACAATAAAGCAAATTATGTCCAATTAGACTGATGAAAAGCTCTCATGTGGAAAAAAATTAAGATACGTGGGTTCTTCTGGGATTTACTCATTGTAAGAATGGTGTGAAAAATGAAGGGCATTGTTCTGATATTTAAATGACACTGGTGAATAGTATTCATTTTTTACCAACCAAAAAACCTTAGAGAAACATGAAGCCTCTTCTGTGACCCAATTAGGAATATAATGGGGTCACACTGTATTCAGATGTTCCTTCCTAACTACAAGCACATTTATAATGCCACTAGAATCACTCTATGCATGCTGTGATGTCTCGGTCTGTATTCCCAAAACTTTATACCATGAAATTTTACAAAACATTGTCACTAGGACTGCTCTATTATTTACGGGACCAATCAGCAACATCCATTTGCTTCTTGGGTAAATCCATCACTGAAAGAACTAAGGAAGACCAAACTCTCAAAACCATTGTTTAAATTATGTCAATATCATGCAGGAATCCAATAAACAGGTCGACACAAAAGTAATTACTCTTTCATGGAGCAATCAGGGAAAGCTCAAGCTCTAAAACAAAGTTGATAAATGCTTGACCACTCAAAACCAAAATTGATTTAGGCAAAGAGACACGCAATTTACCCTAAGGTAATTCAATATCATTTGCAATAATTTAGCCATAGCTTTTCTAAATTAACTTTCCCAAATGTTGGCAATAAAGAAAGTGAAGCTATGTAGCACTGGATAGACAAGGAAGGCAACTGTTACTTTCTAAAGGAACTGTAACTGCATACACTTACCCTAAAGCCTAGCGTCTGTAGCCCCAAGAAATAGGTTATTGAAGTGGGAGAAATCAAGCATAAGAATTAGCATCAGGCTGGAAAGTATTTTCTTTCCATACTTCGTGTACAAAGGCCAATTCATTCGCTCAAAGATGAGGTACCTGGTAGATACTGCAGCACTGTTCAGCTATGGAAAAAACATTCAGTCCAGCTGTTCTTCAGATATTTTTGCAATGCCCGTCACTGAGCAAATGAGACATTTCATTGTCCTATACTACTGAAAGTAAATTGCTCATTTGTTATACACCTTTTCAGACAGCACTAAGGCCGAGTCATCCATATTTGACAATCTGCTTGAACTCTAATAAGACAGACCAGCAGACAGAAGATCAGTCCATTACCAAAGACTTGTGACAGAAATTATCGTTCCTCCAAGAAGCAAACTGGATTTCCTGCCAGTGTAGTAACTTATTGCTGTAAGTATTTTACTGCTACACATCACAATACACAGCTTCATTACAGAAAAATGAACATTATGCTAGTCCATCCCATTGCACCTCAAACAAGAGAAGCCTAAGGCCTTTATCCAAGCGTCTCTCAGCTAGGTCGTATTTTAGTTACACAAAGTGAGGCTCTAGAGGAGACCAAAAGTAGAAGCTGCCAAGGTGATATGTGAAAAAATCAATCCATGCTCATTTTTTTCCCTCCAGCTTCCTCCCTTCCACTCGGTTTCACTTTTGAGATTATATTAGCCTCTCACAAGCTCAATGGTGAAACAGAAGTCATAAATAGGCTCAAGTTTCAGCTCCCAGAAACATTTTCATAGTGAGGCACTGACTTGCCGAAGCTTGAAAGAACAAGAATGAGTCCGTATGTGAGGTGATTTTGATTTGTCAGCAAAAATCCATGCAGCTTAAAAGTTTTCTATAATTCATACCACTTTTATCATGAGTGATCCAAACTTATTGACAGTCAATCATAATCTAGCAGAATGTTTAAGTGTATGATTAGTATCTTAGTCCTCATAAATGAACAGACTCACTCAAACTAAAACTTAATCCAGGACTTGAGTGTTGTCTTAGGTCACAGAGCAAAAAAAAAGAAGCTTGTAAAAATTGCAAGGAAAAATGCAAAGATCACAAGGAATTCCATTATTTTAGAGAGGATCTGAATTCACCAACTGGAAAACTCAGATGAGGTAATACAGTGAGATACAGTTAGAAAAAAACTACTCCAAGTTAACAATGAACAACAGGATATGGGCTTGTGCTGAAATGGTGTCTTGCATTATCTTTGAGAAGAAGCCTGTAAAGGAAATATTTGGGGCTACACAGTGGGGTGAAAAACAGATTAAATCCGGATTTAAATTAGCTTTGCGTTATTATGGAAAGATTCACCAAGTTATGTTTCTATAATTGGAGATGCTCAAATAATAGTTTTAAATATCAAGTAAATAGACATAGAGACTAAAAAAATGCAAGAATTCAGACTTAATTATAAGTTCTGAATAATATTTTAGACAAGTCTCCACATCAAGAATATTCTTTTAAATATCTATCATGTCTAGTGGAGAAGCAAAATAAGCATGCAGAGAATTTGAAAATGAAGATAAAAAATTTCTATCAATACATTAAGGGGCAAAAAAGAGTAGATTGCTTTTATTGTACATCACTTAATTGAACAAAAGGCAAAAGGGAAATACAGCATCCATAAAGATATATGACATAGCATGGAGAGTTGACACAAAAGAATTAAGTGATGAAAGACACCAAAGAAACACTCTATAAATTATGTTTTCAGATTACCTAAGAATAAAGAGATGAGCGTATATCCAGCAGATAACCAATAATTGTTTTATGAACAGGTAAGTGCAGTTTATAAGCTTGTTTCTCACACTCTCTCTTCAACATACTTTCTGTACAACTGCATTAAAATGAGATTCCAGTTGCTAAAACCATGCAGGTGTCAAATTCTTCCTTCATTAGCAACTTGTGCTGCAGCCTCAGATTCCTGTAGCTACTCATTTAAGGCTGTATGTGTGTACACACAAACACGCAGTTTTTGGTGCTATTGAGATTTAATAGTCTATGTAATCTCAGTGTGTTTACATTTCTGTCTCACAAAACCACTTCTAAGGGATTTTTTTTCCCATCAGTTATATCTGATTCCTACTTTGCATATTGACATGGCCTCTCTCCTTTTTCTGTTCTTTTATACACAAGCCAGTACTGTTAATCTGTAGAAAACCAGGCTACATTAAGACACATTAAGATCTAAGTTTTATAAAGCAACTTATAAACCTTTGTTGTTGTTGACAAGAATTGGGCTGTTGACAAAAATTGGAACATGGATTCTAATGAAAAAGCATACGCTTCCTGGACAGCATTTTGAATAGGAAGTTTCAAAAAAAAAAAGAAACTAAGGTATGAAAACTGAGTCATCTGGAATTCATACACCTACTTTAAAATATAAAGTGGGGAGGGAAAATAAAAACAAGATTGCAGATGAATTTTCAAGTTTAAAAAACTCACTTAGAAGATCCCTAACAGTAGTGGAAGCATGTTCATTGTGATTACACATATAACAAAATTTTTTAATACAGAAAGGTTGAAATAAAACCTTGCAGTCGATATGGATATTGCATCCTACAACTCAGGGTTTCTAATGACATTGTAACATGAAATGGCAAGTTGCAGATTTCTGTAACTTACTTTATGAAGAGATGAAAACCAAGACAAAGGGATATAACATATATACAGGAAGATTTAATTTGGCTTTTTTCAGACCATGCCCCAAAGGAACCTTCCATGTCACAGACAAAGGAAGAGTCACCACTGTCTATCCAGAAAACAAGTTTCTATTGTCATCATAAAGATGTTATAATGATGAGTCTGTAACAGAAGAGCATCTACACTACCTTCTCACACTCACTCCTGTTTTTTTCTGGAAATCTTGAGGCTCTAAATAGATATTTTTGAAAGCAACTAGGAAATGAAACACTGGTAAGGCCTTTAGTGGAAGTGGCATAAACCTTCTGCAAACAGCCTGGAAGGCAGTGTCAGACATATATTCCTGTGGATTACGCCACCTTTTTCACAGAGTAGACTGCAAGCCTTTTTGAAGGGATCCCTAACATTTCTTCCCCTTGTGGCACTTCCAGCCTCAGCCCAAGAGGATTTCTTTTTCCTCAGGGCAACAAGCATTCACATACAATTCATCTGTCTGGTAGCAAATGTCTTTTTCCTGACTGTTACAGAAACAGTTAGATATTAATGTTCATATTCAAGTCTAATCATAATTACAACAAAGTTATTGACATCTGAAAAGCTTTGCTTTACAAAATTGGCTTGAACATTCAACTGAACACTCATTGAATAGATAACTTAAAGAAAATTATTTTACTTCCTAGGTTTCACCCACAGGATGAAAAGCACTGATGAAAACTGTTAAGAAAATATACCTGCAGAGTTTGATCTCTAGAGAAGCTCAACATGATTTTCCCTCAGAAGTGCTGCAGATTAAGAAAAAAGTGATAGAGCTAAGGGCTAAGTTTGGAAGTACACAGCAGGGAAGTCCTCCTTGAACATGTTGATGATCTCACTCTTGAAATAGAAGAGGTGGAAATCAATGTAATCACCTTTCTTTTTCTCAATCAACTACCATCTTACCAAGTTGCCTTGACAGAATAGCTCAACTTTTAATAATAATTTAGGGCAGAAAAACTATAAGTTCCTTTCCTGCTGAGAAATACAGCATATGTAGATTCTCACAAGGATACTCTTATTTTTCTCCCGGAATACTGTTCTAAATTCTGTACACGATTTTCATACACATTCCTCTGCCTTTGAGAGTTCAGTTATATGACAGGAATCAGACTGAAGATGGTCCCTTCCTTCATCTTCCTCTGCCATAGGTAATTTCCAGCTACTGTTTCTGTTCAGCTGTTCGTGTACCCATGCTCCAGCAGTTCACAGGTTACATGAAAAACTGCTTAGTTAAAAATAGATTATTTTTTTTAATTATTATTTTTAATTCCAAAAAAGTGTGTATTTTTTTTTCCAGTAGAGCACCACAGAGCTACTGCATACTGTAGCCAAACTGTTGAAATAACACAAATAGGGGCAAAAGTAGCTCCTCAATCAGTTCTGCCACTGTAGAGACAAGTTATCATACAGCACCATAGCTTGTAGGTTTGTGAGGAGGACTTCTCATCTTCATTGTAAATTTGAGACTGCAAGCTCATTTCTGCTCTCTCATGTAAGTTTGGACATACTCCAAAGTAACAGAGCAAAAAAGGAGATTTTGGACATAACTTTGCTACATTTGAGAGCCTAATGTTAATTTCCTATATTGATAATTACATTTGAGGACAGAAATAAAACTCCAAAGTGCTTAGCTAGTTCAGATTCAGTTTCAGTGGGATACGCTGTCCACAGACATATCTGAAACAAAGTCAATTTCTATTCAAAAGTTTAAATACAGCTTTAAGCAGACTTGAGTCCTTAAAACTTCAGGTACCTACATTTTATATTTCATCATTGTTTTATTTATCATTCTGTCCTTACAGATTATACATGGGTTTTTTCAGCTGTAACCAAGAAATATCTCTATGCCATATACTCACTAACTATCTTAATAAAACCGTTGACTATCAAAGAGATACAGTATGCATTATTTAAATTGATATCTTGGTGCATCTTTCCATCTTGGTGCCATAAGATATCCTGAACTCAAAGTTAAGGGATAAGTAAACTAGTCATGTTTTGACTGTGCCATAATAATGTTCCAAGAACAGCTGGTTCCTTCTATTATTTTTCCTTCTTCCTACCTGAAACAGTTCCAATAAAGTGCTTTCTTCATTATTATTCCACATACATTTCCAGCACCCCAAAATGCTACTTACAAGCTAATTCAGAGAGGCAAAGAGCAAAAAGACTTTGAAAAGTAAGCATCCTCACCATTGTCCACATTGCTTTTGAAAAGATTACCCATTCCTAGAGTATACATAAATGCAAGCCAGAGGACCGTAAGGAGAATATATCTTCCAATAAATCATTCCCTGGACAAGTCATTTTGGTATGCAGTCAGGGAAGGGCAAGATAATTAGCTATTTATTAGTTCAAGAATGGAGCAGGTACTCCCATTGCTTGACATTCAGTGCTTTACATGAAATACTACCAATACAGTTCACACTCTTTGAATATGTGTCCAAGTTGTTCCTAGCACATAATTTGTTCTGTCTTTACTTGCCAGATTTCCCATTGCCAGGGGGCATAAGAGTCTCTGACCACCCAGTATTTGACACACTGCAATAATTTACCTTCTCCCACATACAGAGGCAAAACCAAACAATCAGGCTGAATGACCACCTTTCAAATTCAAGAGCTTTTGCTCCAAAAATACAAAACATACATGCAGTGCATTTATTACATTCTTATATGACCATTGTACACAGCAGCTTTTGAATGTCATTGTGAAAAAAAGAAAGTCATTGCGAACAAAAGAAAGTCATTGCTTTGAAGAGGTTAGTGTAAGAGTTTTAAGTAAATTAAGATATTAACAAGTCCTCCATTTCCAAGTTGTATTAAGAAAAAATTCGGCCTAGTTTACAAAGAGGAATACTGTGCTGAATTCAAACTTGAAGGTGCACAAGCAGCCATGGTAACCCATACCTCCATAGTTACATAAATACCCAGCTTGCTTTCTAAATCTGAATGTGTTGCTGCAGAACGAGGTATATCCTGGAGTTAAGAAGACCACAACAACTGACTAACTGTTATGTTTAGCTAGGTTCACTATTGTCACACTATCACACAGACTCTTTCAGTTTCTCCTGCCTTTACATACGCAGTACAGCTATGAATAATTTTTTCAATATTATACTTTAAGGCTAAAGATTGTTGATAACCCAGTGAAAGAAAAGTAATCACTGCAGAGATGATGAATTTCAAATAAATATACTGATAGTATGTGATGACTCTCATTAACTCCACATTATGAAGCTCTGTATATTTGATTGACTCTTGAAACAATAATTCAAGAATTTTGTTGATAATAGCTTTGCTTCATACTTATTTTTTCCTAAGATGGCTATTTTACCATTCAAGATCTACCAGCATTTTGTGGTAGACGACACAGAGCATAATATTGCTTGTAGGTTTGTTCTTCTCTTGAAGAGACAGAAAAGGGTCATCTGAAAAACAGAGCTATAGCTGAAAACAGAACTAAATCAGCAATCAAAGCGACTTATCCCAGTGGTATTTATTGTCTCTTTCAAAAGCCAGTACTGATGCCAAGACAAGCAGTCTAGATAAAAATCTTTGTTAGCAAGTCACTTACCATGTTTATTGATGATACAGGACCAATGCTGTTGACATAAATGTCAACATCAATAACTGTTGGTTTTACTGTGGAGAAAAAAAATAACATTATTTTGTAGAAAACATAAGTAATCACTTTAAATACTTTTTTCCCCAATAACTGTAAGGTCTACTCTTCGGGTAGAACTACTGAGAAATACGAATTATGTATTTTTCAGGAAGACAAGGTTCTTTTTCCCCTACCCAACAAAAATTGCAAATTACAGCCTGTATCACTTTATCATCATGATCCCCATTTATCTCAGCAGTAATTTGTTAAAGAGACTTTCAGTGCTAAGCACAGTGGCTCAAAGTTAAAACCTAAGCTGACTGACATGAAACTAGAAATAATGCAGCATATCACTTTTCTCCATTGCCTCAACACACGTGTCCTCTAGCATGTGTGTTCCACATCAATAAATCTTTCCGGAGTTCTCATCTCATCAGCCTTGAAATCATCCTAACTTGGAATAAAATCACTATGAAATCCATTTAGCTAAACCTAAGCAACTCTTCTTCTTTCAATTTAGACTCATTCCCTTCAGCCCACCTTGCCTTTTCACTCATTCATCCAAAGGTTTTTGAATTTGATTTGGTTTAGTCAATGCAAGTTCCTCACAAGATTTTCCATGTTTTTACACTTCCAGGATTTAATAGCCCAGGACAAGCTCTGTACTCCTTTCTTTAGCTAAGGCCACTAGGATTTATCTTCCTTTTAGTATCCTTGGTATCAGTGTACTTGCTGAGCGTTATTCAGATAGCTCTTACTGGTGATGTAGCCTAACTCTAAAATAATGTCACTCTTACACTGAAAGGCACATTGGTTTTTTTACTTATGCTGCCCTCTTTCTCACCCCACAGGGTATACATTAACCTCTAAATTGAGATCTAAATTGGTGTTTTACTTTCTCCAGGGTTAACTGACCCAAAATTAAGTAAGTATAAATCCTGTTCTAACCTGCATAGTCAGAAATTATGTAAACTTGGCCCTAGCAGGCCAACAGCTTCTGTTAGACGTCTCCCTTTCCCATAGAGGCACCTTCCCCTCTCCACGGTCTTCAAAAATCTCCAGAGAGCAATTCAAACCACTGAAGTTTGGGAACTATGCTGAACTTGGGGCTTTTTTTGCACCAATCCCCAAGACCCCTAGAATGAGGAAATGCAGGTACATCAGCCACTCAAAACTCAGAGAGCTTTCTTCAGGGAAGCTACTGAGCAGAGAAGTGAGGTACAGTGAAATACCACGGTTCTGTGGGAAGCTTATCTCTGGTGGATAACAGTTAATTTGTCCAAAGCTTAACAAGCCATCCAGCACAAACATGAAGATAAACAGGAATCTTCACATGTAAAGATGAGTAATTTTTGCCTGCATCCCCCAAATTTCAGACTAACGATGAGATGCCGAGGAGTTTTAAAGTACCTGAAAAGATAGATGGTTCTGAAAAAAATAGGCAGGCTGGCTTGTCATGTAAGACTTTGGTATGTACATATCATTAGGAAAACTAGATGTAGTGTTGCAAAAACAGACATTAAAGTGGGTACAAATAGTGGCTAAAGATGATAATTGTTCTCTCTAATTCATTAAGTACCACATACTTTTTTGACTGCATATGTTCAGAACATCCAGGATTATTTAAGGCCATGGTTTCAAATTTTCTGAAGTACTGGCTTATAAACTTGGATCTTCCCTTCAGCAAAAGAAAATCTGAACTCAGCTGAACAAGCACAACTGATTAATGCAACTCTAATTGTACCCAGCTAATAACTAAATAGGAGTCTAGCAGCTTCTGGTAATGAGACTTGCCTCAAACTGCAGTAATAAATGTCATTACATAGGAATTGGTAATAGCGGGGAACTACAGCTAGCTCTTTTACCGAGATAGAATACATGGAATAAAGAGCTCTGATCTTTTTAGGGCTTATGTATGTATCTAGCTGGAAGTTCAACAGTAAGGAGTTCTGGTGAACATTAATGGGACTAGACTTAGCGATGCAAATTGGCATGCAATTGAATCTTGGCAGGATCAGGGACAAAGTTCAGGACCAGAACACAGTGCTTGGAATCCATTTTTGTTTAATCATTGCAGTTAAGTATATAAATAGATTATGAGATGATAATTTCTCCTGAATATGTTGGGCCAAATTCTCTTCCAGTGAAAAAAAAAAAAAAGAAGCACTGCTTGTTAAAGCTAAAGACAATTTGGTCTTATTCACATTAAAGGTCTAATCTTGAAACAGAAGAAAACTAAGCAGCAGCCACTACTTCTGTCAAAATAAATCAGCATCTAGCCTCAGACATTCCCAGTAAAATTCAAATTAAAAATAATAATAAAAAAATACAGGTAAACTATTATATCACTACAACGACAAAAAAGACTGAAAATTCCTTTCAATGATATATTGTTCTCCTAAGCAGAGGCAGAAAATACAATTGTAATAAAATTGTATGGTAAATAAGTGTCCAGGTTTTGAAAGAAAAGGCAGAAGAGTACAGTTCTTGTGGCATGTGGGCTCTCATGGATATAAACAGATATAAACTGGGAGAACCATCAGGTATAAATTTTAGATTTGATATCACAGGATTTTAATTCAAAATACCAACCACAATGAGGCAAAGATTTTAAAATAATTTTATCCAAAATGCATTATGAAAAAGAAAATAAGTGAGTCTTAAAGTTATCATGTCTTATTAGAAAGAACTCAGTTTCAGAAAGAACTGAGTTTCATAGAAGACATAAATAGTTACATTATCAATTATTTCAAGGCCTGATCAGGTTTTCTGTATACTACATGGTTTGTAACACTCAGCTTATGGACTGATTTAAGCCATGCATGGAGCTACTGAGCTGCAGATAGAGCCTTTTTTCTTGCACTGAGAAAGTCCTTACAGTCCGGTTGATTGAACAACGAAAGTGTTAATACCTCACTAAAAGTTGGCAATAAGATTACAAATGGATACTCATCTCCAGTACCATTTTGATATTGGCATCAGCCCAAAATAGTTCTAAAAGCTGCCCGAAACTTAGAAAAATTAGTGGCAGAACCACGTGTGTATCACATACAGGTTGTCAACAAATGCACCAACCTTCTCAAAGTTCTTTGAAATATTCTTTAATATATGGTAGTTAACTTTCTCTAAAAGACATTGTACGCACACCCAAGTAACAGCAGTGTTATGCTGCTACCCAGTGCTATCTAAGGTTAGCTAACTGCTTATCACAATCATTTCATCTTCAAACATGTTGGGTTTAACAGAGGAGGGAATTTATCAAGCCAATCAAAATATCTGCAAACAAAACTAAGGTCTCACCAATACTTAGCTAATAGTCCCCATCTGATCCAAATGCCATGGCTTTGAGGCAGACATTGTGTTTATATTCCAGTGATCCTTGTGACTATCAAATTGCAAGGACACATCCGAGTGAATTTGTCTACAAACTTCAGACAGTTCAAAAGATGCCTAGCCACAGGAGTCATGAGTTCAATGCTGCCTGCAAAGCTCACTTAAGAAGCCAGGTGAACACTTAGACAGTTAGTGTAAAGCCAGGTCAGACATGTCTGGACAACCACAAAACACAGAAACAGCTAGAATAATGCCTTGATCACAAATACCCATGCAGGGCAACAACAGGATTTGTGTAGTCCTGCTTCATAGATTTACTCTGGTGAAATAAACAGTACCTGAGCTTGAATCCCATTAAAATCCGCGGAGACTTTACTGTTAGACATACGCACGCAGATCATGCATGTAAACAATTCAACAGATAAATCAGGAGGGAATTTCATTTAGGGAAAAAAATCTGCAATAAATTCCTGACATTTTATTATACTTTTTTAGGACTTTAAATTATCCTGTCCTTTTAAAATATCTCTTAATTTTTGATAGATCTCCGCAATTCAGAATTGATGCTTATTTCATGAATGAAACCACTTTGTTTGCTTCCTACAGAAAGCTTCCTCCACATTTGAAGTCTGTCCAAATAGCATTTATGTTCCTGCACAAATCATAAATATTTAGAATTATTTTTTAAAGTTTAATGTTGAGAAATATTTTTATTGGAAGCTTATTTAAACATGAGTAGAACCAGCTGAGCTCTCTTAAATTTTAAAATAAAATTAAAATTAATTTTTGTTGATAGTTAACCTTTCTTACATTGTTCAAGCAACTCCCAGGTCTAAATTATTCTGGTTTTACCCAAAACAGTGGTGGTAAAAATATTAGGGATCAATACACACATATTTATAGAAGCAAAGCATTTAGCACTAGATTTTTAGAAGGCACGCAACCACATAACAAACACAATAGGAGCTCTGTTCCAGAAATACACAGCCACTTGAACTCTGCCTAAGTTCCACAAGACTTCTGAACGCCAAAGACTAACAAGATTGGCTCTACGGTAATGACATATTTTTTGAAATTACTCTATAATGATATTTTACATTATCTCATTAGCACATAAATTGCTACTTTTAAATTGGGATAAAGCTGTAATAAATCATTACACAGTTATTGGTAACCATAGTAGTAGTGATTATAGTGTTAACGTTTACTTTGCGTTAGTGATGATGACTATTAATGTTTTCCTACACGAACTTATAGGTGACATCTAATTACCTGTTTGTTCCTGTTAAACAAACTGCTATGCTAACAAGTCACTTCTCAGGGATAATTGTGGTCAGCTAAAACTTCTATGTTTTAGGACAAATTACCACATTTGAAGACAGACATAGTAACAGGGATTGTTGAGTCATCATCCCTGGATGATGGAGGCATTTAAAAGATGTGTAGATGTGGCACTTAGGGACATGGTTTAGTGGTGGACTGGGCAGTGTTAGGTTTATGGTTGGACTCGATGATCTTAAAGGTCTCTTCCAAACTAAACAATTCCATGATTCTATTCTGTGATTCTATGAAGGCATCAGTGAGGAAAATAAAGAAAGACTCATTCTTCCTGCATAGAAGAGAATGGGCTTGAACAACAGATAGAGGCCAAAGCCCTCCTCTTGCTACAGCCAGAGAAACTCTGACTGAACTGTCATCCCTGTGTTTTAAAATCAAACTACCAAAACAGGACTGCAAATGAAAATCAAAAGCATAATCAAAAATTGGGTGCAGACTTGAAAGTTTGGATGACAGCAATACCAGGATGAGAACACAGTCTTCTGAACAGGATATTTTATTCGCATGCTAAGTTTTGTTGCCATTCTGTCCTGGAGCGTGAATGACAGCGTGCACATAAACGGACTCCATCCATTAACTACGCATCGTTTTTATTCATATCCCACCATCACCATCAATTAACCTTCAGCACTTTCAGTCTTTCATTTACCTTTGCCTAATGCACAAGCTGTAATTTTTTCAGTATTATGTTGTTTGGGAATGAAAACTGTAGATCTGAATGGTTAGGCTGGTTTTATAATCAATCCCTAAGCTTTCCATTTTTGTTTTACTTATACTCACAGGAGGCCGGAGTTCCTATATGATATCATAAGACTGAACAATAATAGAATTTGTTCCTGCAAAGTCTAGCCAGCGAGCAACCAAGGTCTGGATGAACAATAGCAGTCATAACAAAACCATACAATTGCAAAAAAAGAGCAACAATATTTTAAAATAATATGTGCAGAAAGTTTTCCTTTTTTAAAGATGACAGAATAATTTATTAGTCTGTGCCACAACCTCAAAATGGCAACTGTAGCACTTCACATCTGCCCAATTTACAAATACTTGCTCAGAACCCTCTTCAATAAAAAAAAAAAGACTTCTAAATACACTTCTACACTTGGTAGAGCCAACATAGTCTAGGTTATTGCAGAAGGAAGGAGAGAGAAGAAAGGGATTTTCTTATGGAATGAATATCTCAGACTTTTCCTGACTCTTACCTAACTTTCAATCTGTGGTGTCCTGAAAGTCTGTATGCTGTATTCCCAAAATCCTCTCAGATTTCTTAGGTGAAGTTATGGAAAAGAAGAGAAAATAAGAACTGGAAGCTGCTACATATAGTTTTGGTTCTGACAATTTAGACAAAGAGTTTGGCAAACATGAACTGTCAACCAAACTTTCCCAGCTATAGTGCCACTGAAGAAAAATATTCAGTCTAAGTTTGTATGAAGCCTTTTCAGCAAGTAATCACTGTCAGGAAACAAAACTCTTATTTAGAGTTATCTGTGTAAATGAATTATTTACATTCACAATGAGATGGTTGTATTGTAAGGGAACTCACTGTTAAGGTAAAAGGCCTCTCTCCAACACAAAAGATGTACATCTTTGTAAAACCAACAGACTACATGGAAGACATAAGTATTGCAAAGATACAAGCAGCTCATTAGAAATGAGACAAAAGAGCAGTTTCATCTGCAAAGAACTGTATTACTTGGGTTAAATTATGAGATTAGTTTCAGAAAAACAAAGTGTGTGAATACTAAAATATTTCTATGTAAACTTCAAATTAACGTGTCACTTTCCAGCATTTGATTTAAATTAGGTGTTCTAAAAAAATAAAACAAAAAAAAGAAAAAAATCAAACCTGTTAAATAATAAAAAAATAAAACCACTTTTTTTTTTTTAAGCAGAAACATTAAACTGGAGGGCTTCAGGGTCACTGCATTGGAATAAAATTTCTCTATGTATTCTTCTAGTATGACACATAAAGAGTTTTTACCTGAGAGAAGGATGAGTAAAAAGTAAGGTGTTCCCCTGACAGTTGAGAAGCTGAGAACCAAACCAGGTCAGAAACGAAAGTCAGAAATCCCCCTTTACTCAACTCCATGGTTTTGTGATTAGAAAAGCAGAACGTAGGCATGGAAAAGCTCAATGTTAACAGGCTATCCTAATCAGAAATGTTCCCATGATAGATTTTGAAAGAGCCTATGTTTGATGTACTATACTGGCACCATACAAGGATTAGGATTAGGATTAGGTGGAACCAACCTATTTATTTATGTCATGCTTCAAAACTCAAACATGGATCACAGTTTTCAAAATCTAAAACTGGGAGTTCGGAGTCCCCGTAGAGTAGTTTACCCCTCACTTATTAGCTTTGCTATTCATATTCCAGAAATGTTCATGGCAAAGTCTGCAGAAGAAAGCATCAATTACCGAAGATGCTAAAGAATTAAAACTCCTGCAGACAATCAAGAAATCCCTTCTATCCTCCCACCTAGAACAGAGATTGCTCTCATTTGCATTGAATAGCAACCCTTTCTTCAGGAATATTCCTCTCCTTACATAGGTGTGCTTATACATAATGCATGGGACATGACTGGCACTAAAATAGTCTTCATGTTTACTGTCTTACTCATGGAAATGGACAGTTAATGGATTTCCAGTTTGGTGGCTGAATCAGAACGAAAGTTTTCTGAAATAAAGACAATCCACTTTCTCCCCAAAAAAAGAGAAAGAGAAGTATCAATGAGAACAATTAAAGCATTTCTGATTTTTTTCTTGTGATCTTTTTCAGCTCCTGAGCTCTCACTATATTCACCCGTTTCCTAGCTGAGTCTTAACCACAGCACTATGCATTCTCACCAACGGGTTATTCAAGTTTCTTCTTCCCAATAAACCTAAATTAGACTAATCTCCACAATCTTCTGCAATGCCCAACACTACAGAAGTTGGATCCAGGACTAGGGCTTTTCCCTCCTGAGTGCTGCCATAATACAAACAGAAGTTACTCCCTCTATCCTTCCCATTGTGTAATACCTTTACACACTGGCTAGCTTTCCAGGTACAACTGTCTCTAATCAATCCCTAAGTGACAACTGTCTCTCAATTCTTTCTGTTATAAGATGCCGCCTGTCCGTGTCTCTCACAGGCTACCATGAAAAAAAGACTTACAGCAGAAAGTAGTAATTTGACCTTGCATGACAGTTTACAGCTTTCTCTGCACTATGATCTGAGAAATATTTTGATCTGGGAGGCAATAAGCAACCCTCTGTCACCATGTATGGGGCAACCTTGCTGGAGCTAATTTAAAGAGTATCATGTGTGGCAATCAGGAGCGAGCAAAAATAACTTGACAGCCAGAGTGGCAACAGCCTGGGGTGCACTTTCTGGGTTCATTTCTGTGTGGCCTGCTATGAAGGCAGGTCAGACAGAAGAAAGGTTGTGATACAGCTTCAGAACTCGAGGTTTTCATTAGGATTGTGCTTGAAAACGCACATCCCCTTTAAAAAGCAACAGAATGAAAGCTGTGCCTGCTCACCCTGCAGATCTGCTCCTTGCATACACTGAGAAACTGCTTAAATTAGTTACAGAGAGAACTTTTAACTGCTTAAAAAGAGAACTGCTGTTAAAACCCACCAAGCCAGTACAGTAAAGCATGTCAGACAGAACTTAGTCTTCTGTGTTTGCTGACACAAATGACCCACCTATTTCTACCAGCTACACTTGTACAAACCTACTCAAAGGACTCAGAGTTGCACAGCTGTTTGTGAGACTGCTCTTGTCTTCAGAAGTTTGCCTAAGCGTTATAGATACTTGAGGAGCAAAGAAAAACAGCTGGACTCTCAAGACAGCTAGAACTGTCAGAGTCAGAAGACACATAGGCATTAAATTAGGGGGTGTGTGTACATGTGCGTATACATATATATACACGCATATACATACATACATATACACTTTCATACTTCAAAGTGAATTTATTTGGGCTTATAAATACACAATAAACACAGGGGACCACTAGAGGCTGTACAAATATCTAGAGGATCCAAGAGGAACCTTGTTACTGCAGTACAATCAAAAAGGAGGGAAAAGCAGGCATTAGTGGTGAAAGCACCTCAGAACACAAGCTGATAAAGCTTTCTTCAACATATGCAATTTGCCTTCCCTAATATAGTGATACAACAGAAGATGCAAACATGCAATACAAATTATCCTACTTTTTTCTACCCTTTCAATGAATAATATCAGTAAAATTCGTATTATTCATGCTTGTTCTGTCTCTCCCATAATGCTCTTGCCTCAAGTCGGATTTGATGTCAGTTTGGCTTTTTTTTTAATAAAGTAAGAAGGCAGGCAGCTTAGAAACCAAGTGCTAGAAAGTATAGGGAAAATAAATTAATACAATAAACTACCACATTTATACAAGACTTCTCTTGCATTAAAAATGGAATTCAGTCTTTTCAGTTCTGGCTGACCATTACAAGAAGTGTCAGTCGAAAATCTAGCTGTCAACTAAGTAACTCTGAGGCACAGGAAGTTTTGTCTTGTAATTTTCCACTCCTTGATTTGGGTTTTTATCTCATTTTAGCTTAATTTCTAATACTTATGATCACATGCTACTTTCAGTTTCCCTGGGTAGTTTGAATACACTAGAGTGTAGTCCCTTCTCACTGGCTTTTCTCTTACTGGCACTATTTTGCCCCAGCCTCTGAAATAGAAATTAACCGAAAGTATTGAACTTCCCCTGGCACAGTATAAATAACCGCAAAGATCATTGGTACAGCCTGAAATGCAGGGAAATAATGGCTACTTTTTTTTCTATGAATTGTAGGTATGTTTAAAAAATGCTAAAACAGAAATTTATCGCTTTCTTAACACCACTTTCTCACATTAGGAACACCATGGGGAAAAGTAGTGGACAGCAGTTCTGTCTGTTTGTACCTAACAAGTGTGTGTAAGCCCTTGTGTTCTGGAGGAAGGTATTTCAGCATGTAATTTCTGGTGTTCTGGAGGAAGATATTTCAGGAGCTGGGAAAAAAGGCCGGCAATCACAGGAAGGCTGGAGAGCACCTGGTCAGACTGCAGGATGTGTATTTTAGAATATCCTTTGCACTTAAATTAAGAGTGATGAGGTAACTGATGGCTTGTTAGAGATGCTCAGGGAAAGGTTTTGTTCTCTAAAAATTATTGGTGAAATAAAAAGTTTTCTTTCACAGTAGTAGGTTGAGATCAAGAAGGAAGCTTGGAGTTTGGCTCAGCTTATGAACTAATCTTAACGTTACTATTGCCTTGTCATCACCGAAATTTTGGTCCACATTAGTTATTGGTTCTTAACAAACAAGAGGCAAAAAGATCTTTTCTTTGAGGTGAGCAAACCAGCTACCAAAAGGCAGCTCTTAAGACATAATGCTTATCATGCGCCAAATGAGTACTGCAGCGCTGAGCCTGGTCTAGGGTGAGATTTTTTTTTTCCTCCTGCTACTAATGGCACATTTCAGAAACTTCTCACATACTAACTTTTTTGATGGGTAAGGTGACTTTCACAATGAAAGAAAAAGATAGCATATTATCTTCCACATGTAAAGCTCACTCAAGGAATGTGATTGGCAAAACTCACTTTGGAAGAACATACTGTTACAAACTTTCTGTCTCTTTAAGGCAACCTACAATATGTATGAAGATAAGCACAAAAAAAATGTAGGGTAAGAAAAGTAGCTTTTGTTTTCCAGGACTCTGCTGTGGACTAAGCTGTCCATTAAGGAAGGTCAGAGGGAAGGTTTCATTACAGTAAACTAATTTTGAAGGAAACATATTTTGTCATGTGCTATTTAATTTACCAGTGGTTTGCTTCATTGTTTGTTTGGGGTTTTTTTTAACAGAACTGAAATTTTAAATCGGTTAATCAAAAATAGAGCAATAGCAAAAACCTGGTTTATTAATAGAGCCTAAGTAAGACTGAGATTTTTCTAGCTGTAATTATCATCATTCTACTCTGTGGCCTGTTGGTTTGCCTATTATTTCTGTTCTCATTTTATTAATAAAGACAAAGTGAAATTTCAGGGCCAGAACTTAGTCCTAGTAAATGTCAGTACTTAGACCAGTGTGACATGGGGGGAAAAAACCCCACACTTGCAGGGTAGTAATCCTTACTGCACTTAGAAAATGTCACGTATCCATTGAACGGGTCTTCACTTCAAAGGACTTTGAAACAAACTCCAGAGTACCTGCTATTGGAAGAGATTTCTTAAAATCCTTCATGGTTCAGAACAGATTTACTTGTTATCTGGGACTCGTGCCTTTTATACCATGCAACAGACCCATGATTCTCAGCCCTATAATTGTAGCTGGTAAAAAGTAGGCGGAAAAGATGCTTTGTCTCCGTAAAACACTTTTCTTTTTGATCCACTCAATAAGCTGTTCGGTGTGAGGTGCTTTCTTCTCTTTCTTTTTTATTTTTTTTCAGTTCCAAAAGGTATGTATGTTCTGTGGTATAATGGAAAACTGCCAGATGCCACCATTAAAATGAAAACCCTCACAAGCTGTGATATTTATGGAGACAGGAACTCTGCCAAGTGTGTGGCCACAGGGAATGCAGTCAGATATTCCCCTGCTGGTAAAACACTGCTTTGTTTCCAAAGACCATAGGCCTCTTTTAGCTAGACAGGTCCTGTTAAGGTGTCAGGTTGCTGATAGCCTTCACAGGGTAACTATTTTGCCTAATGGTTAGGTTGTTCAATCCACTCTTTCAAAATCCTCGCTTGGAACCTTGCAGGTGATGCCTGTACTGCTGAGCATAGATTGAACATGTGATCTGACCGACAGTCATTTACCCGAAAGCCCAGGCCAAGCATAGGCCAGCATAAGAAAAAAAGAAAGGAAAGAGCAAGTCCTGGCCTCGCATCTTAGCATTGACCTACATGCACTTTACAGTGGTTTAGGTGGGCTGTGCAGGGGAGGAGGAAGGAGGGTGGCTGTGTGTCTGTTCACAGGAGTTCATTCACTGATGGCTATACACCTGACCTGGAGGTGACGTAATTACTCAAGAACTCAGTGCCCACAATATGGTAAGTGGGCACTCTGAATATGCCTGTATAGTGCCAGGAAGTACCTGGACATACCTGAGCTAGCCGAAACATCAGCTGCTCTGGGAAGGATGAAAGACCACAGAAAGTCACTGCCTGGGCCAGCATGCATTTCAATACCTTGTTTGCCACCGTCTTCTCCTTCTCCCCATGGGCTTTGGCTTGCAAAAGTGTGCTCCCCAGTGAACTAAAAACTGCAATCCCAACCTTTGAAAGTGCAAAGTCAGTATTTTCCTAGGCTTTTCTGACTGCATTCAGAAAGAAGACCATTTCTTCAGGAGCACTGCTAAAGTTATCCACTGTTAGAAGTAGAGGCTTTGCAATAAAAGATTGAAAAACAGAGTGGAGAGTGACGTGGCACGAAACGGTGAGTGTCCCCTGTCCTGTGGGACAGCTGATTTGCTTACAGGCAGCACTGCACAAATGTAAAGTCCCTAATGAGTAGCTGACTGCACGTTACTCCTGAATTTAACCCTCAACGCCTTTTATTGGCTGAATTCTGCTTGATTCTGAGAATTACTTCTCTCTTCCTCCACTGGTTCATTCCATGCTTTCTATAAATTTCAAAACATGCATTTTCTTACTGTATGCTCTATGTTACCTGGCCCACTCCTTTTTTTCCTAGTGCTTTAGCTGATTTATTTAACTGTATTATGTTTTAACTGATTTGTATTAATACTGGGACCTTCACGGCAGGAACACAGTTCAATTGCCAGGACAAGACAACCATCTAGTTTGGAGGATAACCTTCTCCCTGATGGAAAGGAAGATGTGCTCGTGTGTGAGGAACCATCTGGCAGTTCAGGGAAGTTAGACAGAATGCCTGATTCTCTAACATTTCCCCATGATCTCCTTGACAAATGCAGCAGCTCCTCTGCTTCAAAAGGGCAATGTTATTTATCTGCATCAAAGGTAGGAGAGGAGGGAAGAGGGACCAGGGAAGGAAGCAGAGGAAGCACACTTCTCTAGCATCTGAACAACACTCAGCTCAAGTTCTGAAATAGCCAGATTCCTATCAAAGAGAAAAATGGCCTAGGACTGAGATGCTTGATAGAAATAGATAGATGTAGTTGAGAACTGTAAAATCTCTGTTTGGTACGATATATGAGGAACCGTGCAGTTTAACTCCTTTCTCTAAAAGAGGATTTATGAAAGTTTGTGGAGAGACAAAAGGAATTATTTTGGTAACAATGATTTTCCAGTGCTGTAGGATATATCTGACCTCTGTTGATTTTATGGCAACTGACGTGAGGACTTTGAATGATTACTTTGCCCCACATAGGCATAACATAATTTACTCTGCCTGAAGTCAGTAATCTGAGGACCCGGTGTACAAAGTAAAACAAAAAATTTGTCTGAGAATGTCAAGATGTTGATATGGGTGGGGAACTGCATTAAAGCACTTCTACATCAGATATTAAAGATCAGCTAAATCCAGGATGACAAACTAAGTAGAGAGAGACAGATAAATGTCACTCTGTGTTAAAAAACAGACATATCTATCAAATGTGATCTTTCTAAATACTACAGAAAATCAAAGTAATAGCTATGGAAAAAACAAAACAAAACTGCTTTCTTTCATACCACAGCATAGGGGTTTTTTTTCTGGAACTGTTGTATTAATGTGTAGCTGTAAGACACTAATAATTGTAATGGTGAATACATACAGATGGCTCTTACTTCCCTCTAAACTCACACAAAGGGATCACCTAGAAAGGATATTAATACATGTGCCATCAGTAAACTGTAGTTTCACTATAATAGGTGGTAGGAATTCTCCCTCTAATCTCTGAAAAAATTTAGGAAAAGCAAATTATATTAAGTCGTTGTTTTGAGCTTTCCTGTCATGGTTAGGGCTGGGCTGGCCACTAAAATGAATGACTGATGCTCTTTTACCTCTCTCCCCTTCAGAGAAGAGAGAGCATCCGCAGCAACCTCAGTTCAAATCTGAGTCACGGCACCACTCCTTTGATCCCTCAGCTTTTATACTGAGCATGAGGTAGATGGGATGGAATACCCTGTTGGTCAGTTTGGGGTCACCTGTCCTGTCCGCTCCTCCTTGCAGGTGGGACCCCTCTACGCTTTTCCACTTCTGACCCTCCAACATGGCACTCAAGAAAGTTAGCTGACCTTGGTTGTTATAGCAATAAGTATAAGCAGGATCCTCTCTGCATACCGTTCCTTGGTATTCACTATAAACATCAGACCTTATATGCTAGAAGCGGGCTGAAAAATGTGCCATTAATTTCAGAGAGTTACTTAGAAGAGGCTTAGCTGAAAAGTAAAATTACTGAAAAGAAAATTGGTTCTGTTTTACCTCAAACCAGGACAGCTTTCCCCATTCCCAGTTCATTCGGAAGTATACGCAAGGTACAATAAATGTAAATGGCAAATTGTCTCTGATTTCTGTCATACAAACTTGCTGTGAATAAACTGAACAGCAGCTATGCTGTAGCCATTCTGATCTAAGGATGCAAGCAAGGCAAACAAGGCATAACCACAAAAGGTAAAAAAAAAACCAGTCGGAAACACACAACCTATATGTAGTAGTACTGCCCACAAGACGTTTCCATTCGATCAGATTTCTTTTGGACTTAAGATGTCTGACGGTTTGGGGACGAAAATCTCCAGAGTTGCCCTATACACAGGCAAATCCTAGTGCCGCCTTCTCAGCATTAAGGAACATAACTTTTGTGATCACATTTTGAAGGGAGTAGATGCACATTCTTCTCTTGCTGTATCCTACTTTTTGCTTTGAATACGCTGGGTTTTTGATTGCTCCTCAGAGTGTGAGTTTTTCATATGCATGGATTGGATGACAAAAGAGATAAGTATGTTCCTAACTCTGCCAAAGACCTGCTGAATACTTTAGAGCTAGCCCTTCCATATCTCTATTCAAATTCTGTACAAGCAAAGCAGAGTTTGTCACCCTAAGTTACCACCATATCTTCCCATGAGGATTAGCGTTTTTTACATATTGACTTGGAAATGAACTTCAGCCAAAAAACCTTAATCTCCACTTCCCCAGCCATTTGTGCACACTAACCAAAATATAACGTAATGTCTTTTCTGCACCCATAGATGCTTTTCCTCACTTGTGCAGAAAGGAGTACTTACTTCCAATATCTGGCCGTAGCTTTTTGTCATACTCTCTCAACAGCTTGTTTAGTATGAGAGTCACATCTGTGTCTTGTGTTTTTGGAGCTAAAACCCATTTTTGGTTAGTTGTTCCATCTTCATATTCATCCTCTTCAACCTTTCTAGAACTGCAATAACAAATCAAACAAATAGATGTTATTTTACATAACTAAAAACTGAATTTACATTCCGGGTAAATCTCCACACTCATCTGAAGAAGCTTTGGATATCTCCTTTGGCTCTGCCTGTCTACCCAGCCTTAGGCTGTTTTTTGCAACAGGATGTTCCCATTAACAGTTGTTGAGTATCTGTGGATGGGGCATCATTGAGAATTGTTTAGAAATTGTCTTCTGCCAGCGGCTCAAAAAATTTTACTCTGGGAGTTAATACATCTATCAGAGTAGTATTTTATACCCTGTATTTTAACCAACCTATCCCAACTAGTTAGTTTACAATATACTCTTACCATGAGTGAACATCTGCAGTATTATTTTATTAATACACCAAGACAACTGATTCATCTCTTCCACAAAGGCTAATAAGAGTATTAAAAATTCAGATCTTTTAATACTTCCTGATCATTTTATCCTATTAATAAATTATTATATTCTCAGTGCCTGAATTTCAGAGTTTAATGTATTACAAGGCTTAGAATTAAGAGCTTGCTCCTTGAATTTAAGATGGATTATCACAAGCGCACAGATACATTGCATAAATTAATCTGAGTTTCCCTGCAGTTTTAATGACATCTTTTGAAAAACGGTACTACACCAAGAGTTGTGACTTCCTTCCTTCACAGGTGGACTACTTTTATTGTAAGAGTATGCTAATACAAATGTGGTGGAACTACAGTTTGCCCAGAAATCACAGCTAGAGCTATTTTCACACAAGACTAATTTCATTTGTGCGGCTTTTTGTGCACCAACAGTAAAATGTTGAAGATGTATCTTTTGGTATCTTAGAAACCAAATCTGTTTGATGTCTCTCACTGGAGAAAATCTATGACAGTTAAACCGAGATGAAGTTATCAGGAGAAAAGATAATCTCAGTGGTGGAACCTACAGCAGTAATCATGTGTTGCTTCGACCTGCGATTGCTCCGGTGATACAATATCATTCTGCAACCTTTTAACATAAATGTCAATAATTATGCAAGGTGCAAAGTGATGGACAATCAGAGGCAGCAGCCTTGCTAATTCACGGGATGTGCTACATGCGTCAGAGCAACCTCTTTTCTCTCTCTCCTTCTCCTTCCCTCCAGAATGAAACCAGTATCTTAAACTATCTCAGATGTCTAGAAGACTTGATAGACACTCTATAGTAACAGAAAAAGATGAATACATTTATAAAAATTTAATCACAGAGCATCATCAACCCTCAACATTACTTGTAGACCACCATTCAAGCATTTAATGAAACTTTTAATTGAAACTGCTCTACAGCCAATACACCCCTAAGGATTAGCCATGAATCACTTAACATGACCTCACAAATTGTGAGTGCTCTACAATTTCTATATAAAAATAATTTTGAAGCATAGCCTCTGAGGATTTTCTACAGAGAAAGCTCATATAACCAAGTTGCAAAAGTAGAGAAAACTTAGGAAAAATTTTGAATAGATGACCACTCCTTCTCTGTTAGCAAGTTATATTTTTCAAAAACTTGATCTTTTTTTGTGTAATTCACCCAATGAGCATTAAAAAACTTCAAGAGGAATGGGGGAGGGGGCAGGGGGGGTGGAGAGGGTGTCTCCCTCAGATTCAAGACAAGCCCTATGTTTTAATACTGCAGTTAGAGAACCATTTTCAAAGGAGGCACCATCTCCAAATACACATAGTTGATATTTCAGGGCTGAAACCCTGAAGTGGTGCTGAATTGCCGACAGGAAACGAGCACAAATCGTACATCTTTTTCTGCTGCGCCAACCACAGCTTTACTGGAGACATTCCGACTGCACGTGGCAATGAGAACTGAGCTCAGGTAGGATCAAGATTCACGTTTCAGGAGCTGGGTCTTTAAAAGCAGTCACTAGTAAGACTCCAAGCTCTGACAGACCTTTTAAATCCCCTCACTCTAGCAGCTTGTTTCCTACAAAGTACCTCCAGATGATGTAAATTCCTACCTACCTTCTAGATGAAGACTGGGGCTTTGAGAGGTTTCACAGTGAATCAGACTAATACACAAGATACGTAATTTTCAGGGTGTTTTGTTTTCCTGCTTAGGAGTTTGTTATTTCACTTCCCTTGCTTGCCTCTACACAATTAGGCTCCTTGAAGGCATTTGAGGATGCATTTTCACCTGTAGCCTTACTGGTGACTACCAAATCCCCAGCATATTCCTGCTATCCACAGAAACAAGTTCTGGGATGATGGCAGGCCGTTCTCAAATTGGGGAGGAAGAAGGGCTGCACACCTTCCAAACTCCTCAGGGGCCACTAGATCTGATCCTGTGAGGGGACAGAGAGGAGGCAGTGCATGAACTGCAAAAGAGGAAGGCTGGAAAACCCTGAGAGGCTGTGGGGAAAGAGTTTATTTCCTGCAACACGTGTGTCCAGGACTTGCTCCAGGGGCTGGTACGAAGCAGCCTCTTGTTCCTGTGGGGATTTGGGAAAGAGATGCTGCTTGGATGTGGGGCAGGCTGCGGAGAAGGAGAAGGAGAAGGAGAAGGAGAAGG
>VUYV01000101.1:2101997-2150598 GCA_008711295.1 Anarhynchus alexandrinus | reverse complement strand
CCCCCCCCCCCCCCGCTCTTTCGGGGGCTGCCAGCACCCCCAAACCCCACACTCACTTGCCGAATGGGGCCCCCCGAGGCGCTGGGGGTGCTCTCCTCAGACGGAGGGAGAGGGGTCGGCGCTGCTTCTGGTCTCGGGGTGGTCGGAACCACGGGCATCCCGATGTACATACAGACGCAGATCCATGTAATCGGTGCGGCTACAGGGAGCGACCTACACAGTACAGTCTTCCGCAGACAGATAGACAAACGTACACAAAGCAGCGTGTTTGTATATGCCCCTGTATCTAGCTGTATGTATATAGAAGTTTGCATGCACTGTAGGAGAACATGGATACACATATATGTGCATAAGGTATGCCTGTGTAGAATGTATACATAGAGAAGAGAGATGCGGTAGACCGAGCTACATGTGATTATTGGGCATTTTAGAATAAATGAGGATTTTCTGCTACAAGAACTCGGAAATGTGACCGCAGCCAAGTGTATTCAGGGCAAAAATAGTTTGGGTCTGGACATCGTGTATCTTTCTCCTCCACTAAGAACATCACAGATGTGATTTTTAGCGACTTAAATTCTCTCCAGGTGTGTGGAGCTTTGCACCAGGATTCGGGGTAATAAGAATATTCCCCTTCGCTTTCAGAATCGGAAATGACAAAATTTCACTTACGTGACGGTAATCTGGAAACAAAAAGCTCTGCTAGAGGTATAACGAGTGATCCTTTTACTGTGATGAGGAATCTCGGAAGCATAAATTTTTGCTCCCTTAGACAATTTCCAAGTTCTGGGGGAGTCGCTTTTAATTATGACATTACATTTCAGAAAAAGAAAAAAAAGTTCTGCTGGAGGATGCTGTCTTGCTTTTAGAGTAACTCCTACATGATGCCTAGAAGAGCTGGCTAGAGAGAGTTCTGTTCCCGAAGTTATTTATTGAAGGAACGAGACAGCTTAGGGAAAATCCGCTGTGAGCCAGGCAATTAATTCCCAGTCATGCACTTTAGCTTTTTTTCAACCTGAACGTCTCTTTACTAGATTATACAGCAGTTCTTTCGTGTTGACTTTGGCTAATTGCAGTTACTGTGAATTGCTAATAATCGCTTGTTACAAGACTTGTGCTCTTTTCCGTCGCCAGCAGAGAGATGCAGGTGGACTCCAGACCGCCTGCTGCCTTGAGACAGTAACGGCCGGAATATCAAAGGGAAGGGCAAGGAAGGGAAAGGACGGCGGGAGCTCGGGGGTTGCCTGGATTTCACCAGGAATAGCTGTGTGAAGGCGCCCCTTTCTTCAGGAGCGGGCCGGTTAAGCGCTCGCCCATCCGCTGATGTGAAGTTTTGCAGAAACACCGGCGCTGGGGAGGGTGCGGGAGGCGGGACGGGACGAGCCGCCGCCTCTCACCTACGGGAGAATCTCCCGCCGGTGCCGGTGCCCGGGAGTCCCGGCGGCACCGGGCTCCGCGCTGCCGCCGGCACCGCTGCACGGCAGCTCGCTGCGGCCGAGAGCCTTTTCAGGCAGCCGAAGGTTTTCTGAAGGCTGGTGCTTGTGGAAAAAACATCACTTCGGGCTCCGAGGTCGCGGTACCCGCGTCCCGGCTCCCAGCGCCGGCGCGTTTGGAAAGCGAGGACGGGGAGCGCCCCGGTACAGAGAGGGGGTTCGCCATCGCCGGCTGCCCCCGCGCTGGCCACATATGGAAAAATGTGTGTATTCACACACAGACACACTCAAGTCGTACAAATAAAAGCCGAACCCGTCCCCCGGCAGAGAAAACTGCTAGGGGGGATGCTGCAGCAGCGGGGCCGGGCGGAGCGGGCTGCGGCCGCCCCAGCCGGGGGGCTCTGCCGGCAGCGGTGTGTGGCTGGGGCGGGGGCGGCCGCGCCGCGGCGGGGGCCGCCTTCCCCTCTGCCACCGCCCGGGTGGGCGGCCTAAGTAGGCCAGATGGCACCNGCTCCGCTCCGCCCGGCGGCGCTCCGCCTCTCCCCCCCACCCGCCGACCCCGTCCCGCCCTCGCCGCCTCCTGCCGCGGCGGCGGGATCCTCTGGCGGCGGCGGCGGGAAGCGCGGCTGGGCGGGGAGGGATGGGACAGGACGGGACAGGGTTGTGTGTGTCCCCCGCACGCCTCCAGCCAGCGGCAGAGCACTCGGTTACCTCTGTTCGGTGACCGTGTGCCGTTACCGGTGCTGTATGTGGTCACCAAATGACCCAGTCCTGCGGGAAAACCCTCACCGCGTTAGACTGACTATTCCCCTCGTTCCTTGCAGCGTGACAGCAAGCCCCAAGGCTTGAGTGAAGCTTCATGGTTCATTAATTATTGCCTCCTTCTCCTCAGGCTGCAAGAAAAAAAAAAGAAAAAAAAAGGTGATGTTTAAGATTTTCCTTCTGTTGTTCTCGGTGGGCTATGTGTTAATGCCAAAGGAATACTTTAGCACTACTCATTACACCGCATCCCTCGGTCACTTCTACTTTTCCTCTCTTCATAGTCACATGCTTCTCTGTTACTTTTAAGCACACTCTCTGCCTTTGCTGAGCCTTTTCAAATCGTGTATTCAGGTAAGGATCATGATTAACCAGCACATATTTTAAAAAAGAACACTTTATCATACCCTGTAATGCTAATAAAATGTTTATATTCCCTAGCACAATAAAATGGATCCACATTTTAACTTACCTTTCACTGCATTTTCAGAGGACGACTATATTTTCAACCTGAGGGATACCAAAGGGATACCTTTGTGGTATTTCTTATGCCGGGGAGGGGGGGCAAGTAAGAGCCTCCAAAAGCAGCTGTGCAGGGAGCTAGTTATCATAAATAAGGAGGGAAATGCAGAGGGAGGGAATAGGGCTCACAGATCAAGTGTCTCACTTGCTAGAACTGGGTGCCCCCTTTCTAGCACTGAACAGGTTCCTGATATTGGGCACCTGAACTTTTCTGTGATTATATGTTGAAGGAGAGCCCTCACTGGTGGCTTTCCTGGCATCCCAGTAACTGAGACTGCCACCTACACCATGAGCAACACAGGAGGGAGCTGGCACTGCTCTAAGATAAACAGGGATGGGATGAACCCTGTCTTCTACAGCTCCTGGGCTCGTGCAGCTGGAGGCTTATTAGAAATGTATTAGAGACTAGAGCCAGTTTATTGCAGCTGAAGGTCTCTGTCGCTCCCGCTGGAAGCACTCTGCTTTGTACAGGTAATTAAATCTGCCTTGAGGTAGGAAATTGAACCTCTGAGGTCCAGACGCTTTCTGTGTGCCCTCAGCTCTGTCCTTCAGGATGGGGCTCTCTTTGGCCTGCAGGCAGGATATGGAGAATCCCTCCTGATGCTGCCGGGCTGCAGCTCTTCAGCAGTTTTGCATATGCTTGCTCGCAGAAGCACGGGCATCAAGGGCAGGCAGACCTAGACCTCTGGGGCAGGACGACCCCATAGCAGTTGTTCTGAGGATGTCAGTAACACCAGCCTGCAGTGAATGAAGAACTGGTCTTAGATCCGCTGAGGCCAAGACTGCTGTGAGTGGCTGGTTCTAGCGTTTGTTATTATATATGTGACAAGTTATGTGGTATTTTTTGTCCTACGTGTAGTACATCAATTTTTGCCACCTACACATGCAACCTATCATTTGTTGGTCCAGTGCATTACAATGTATCGGTATTTCTCAAAAACTCTCCAAATTCATCTAACTGAAATGAGTTGGTATCTTCAATCAACATTCTTAATTTCCTTTTCACTTTGTTTTTAGCCATGGCCAATTTAAACAGCAACTTTTAAGACATGATGACTGTGAGAAGTGATAATTGCTTTTGAGGATGGCAATGAAAAGGCGAATAATGTGGTACAGAATGGGACACTTACACTTGAGTCTAAATTAGTGGTAGTCCTAGGAAGATCCTTTAGAAGTCCTTTGGGCTTCATAAAATCTAAATGCCATTCTTTCTGTCTTTTTCAAAATTAAACAAATGTCCATAAGAAAACAGTGGATGATGCACAACTGGTAAGGTGAGGATGTCATCTGAGACTGTCACCATGTAATGGCCGTATTGAAGTGTTTGTAGTGACATAGCAACATATTAAAAGCCACGAAGAATTCAAGCAATTTGATCCGACGCTCCTTTAGAATAATTTAGGTTCCTCTGAACATTTCAGTGTCAAGTCCAATCTGAGGAGCAAGGGTGTTAGGGGAAATATATCCTTATTACAAAGAACATTATCTCCACATTTAAAAAACAAATAGCTGTGCAAACGCTACATTCATCTTGTCTGCATAAACTGAATACCAAAGCAGTTTCATTCCGTTTTCTTGAAAGTTTAACTTACATGTTCAGCAAGAATTTTTGAAAGACAAGATTATTTCATAAAATCATTTCTTTCTCAGTTTTGTACAAATATGTTTAGCTATTCCACAGAGGGCACACTCCATTTAGAAAAAAGCAGAACGCAATTTGAGATAACAGAAGAGGGCTAAGCTTTAGAAAATACATTGTTGCCTAAATTCATCCTTGGAGTAAGCTGGCACAGCTCAAATATCAGAAATAAAAACCTTTTCCATTGTATTTGACTTGTTCTTTCATTCTTAATGGGCACAAGTGAAGAAATTTGGCAGTCAAACTGCACACACTTACTCTCCAGTGCTGAATTGTTGTAATTCACTTTTCAACTCTTTTTTTTTTTTTTTTTCCATGAAATCATACAGGAAAAACCCAATGACAAGCAATTCCTATTTATTACTCTCTTTGGCTGTGACTAAGCTGTGAAGTAGATGTGCCCCGCAGGGTCCCAGCTCACCCATACTGGGGACAGTGAGGTAGCTCACCCCACTCCTGAAGGCACCTTCCAGGGGTATCCAGAGGAGGTTGATGTACATCCAGATACCGCCCCAGCCTGGAGCAGGACAAGGCCAAGGTGTTTACTTAGAGCCAGGATCTGGGAAATGCTCCCATCTCCCACAGTTCAGATGCCATCAATGAGTAATGGTCTCCCACACAAACAGTTCTACTGACTGCAGAGAGATTTAAATTGTTAGGTGTTGTGTAGTGAGAGGCAGTGGCATTTAAGTATTCCAGCCTGGAATCGAGCAGCTTATTGAAGCATCTCCCAAACTACGGGACAACACTTACTGTTCAGGCGGGAGCACATGCTGCGAGATGGCTTCTTCTTCTTCTTGTACCACTTCAGTTCTCACACAAGGAGTGTGTGGGCTTCTCCAAGAAACATAAGATAGACTGTTTCTTCAGGAAATTTCAACCTGGTTTAACAAATCCCCAATAACGGATTGAGCTCTAATCATTATTTTCTGTCTTTACCTTCAAACACAGAAAGCGACAGTCAAAATAATTGGAAGTGATTTATGTATAGAATGTCTGTGGTGCCATATGCCTTTGTCAGGTAATTACCAGGTTCTCTACACATCACATAAACTTCAATAAACTCTTTACCAGATTAAAGCAAAGGCCCTGATCCTGCGACCATGTGACTCCACTGTTTGCAGATAGTTCTGTATTCAGTGAAGACAAGGAGAATCTCCATGTAAGTAAAACTGGTCAGATTTAGAGGTCCTGGCACTGAGCCCTGCAATGGAGACCAGAAAATGATGCTGAACCATTCAGGGTAAGAGTCAAACTGGGGTGTAAGCAAATAAAACAAGCATAGAAAACCCTCTGGGGCAGACAGAATGGCTGTGGAGAAGATGCTGTAAAGATGGTTCTGAGTTTCTTATTCATGTAGCGAAAAGCCTCACACTGGAGGCTTTTTGTGGAAGTCTGAGGAAAATGAAAAACAACTTCTTGTGATACTTTCTCTTTCTTGTTTTGGGATTCATGTGTATTCAGACATCCTTTTACCATGCACGGTGTCCTCTGGAGGTTCGCAGATTGCTCATAGTTTTCAACAGTGTGGTAAATACAGCCTCTGTGTTGCCCCAGAAGCACTCTGGTGCCACTTTCACAGGTATTCTGTGGCCTAGGGTCCGACTACGCATTCCTGCACTCCAGTCTTCTCTTGCAGAACATTTGCTGAGTAGCTGTACGGGGTCAGGACAAAGGTCTGGACAGGGCAGTATCCTTCCTCTGAAAGTGGCCAGAAGCAGACAGGTTTGGGGAAGAATAAGAACAGGGCACGTATATATGATATTCCTCCCAAGTACTCCTCTAGCTTCTAACAATCAGTGTCTTAGGATCCTGATATAGTTTCAATCTATTTAGAGAATCATGCCAAAGTCCCACGCTCCTAATTTAACTTCTACCCACAGAACCTGGTTTCGGTCAGTGACTGTCCCGTTAGTTCCTTAACAGTAACTGTTTTTATTTTAAAACCCTACCACTACCTAATCTTCCTGTGGGTGGAAAAAAAAACCAAAACCAAACAAAACAAACAACCTCCCCCACGTCCCCCCCGAAAACAAGCCCACCATGTTTCCATGCAACTTGAATGTTTGGTATTTGACGGAAAGAAGTGTTAAGAATCCAAGTCTGGAATTGCAAATATTATCATATATAATAATGTGTGATAAAAAAAGTTTGAGCCTGTGCCACCTGTAGGCTGAAAGAATGATTGGGAAGAGAACAGGTACTGATACATACCTGACAACACGGTAGCATGTCACATATGGGGTCAAAAAAAGGGCAAGTCATCATGTGGACTATCTCCTGATGGGTCCTCATCAGCCCACCCATCATCATCAGACACCTGGTTGAGCAAGATTAGTTTGGTGCATTATGCTGTGTCACTGATGTTGCAAGAGTTACATCTCATCTGTCACTCTGCTGAGACTAGAAATAGCAAGCTGTTGGTAAAACGATTCCTAGCAAGAAGCCTTGTCCAGATGTGTTACCCAGCACGCATCCATCTGCCATGAGTATCAATGGCACGCGCTATCATCAACCACAGGAAAAGAGTTGAGAACAGTGAACAAACACTCATCTGTGGGGCCGCAGGCGGACTCCCTTTAGTGATTACCACCATGCCACTCATTGCATGGTCACTTTGCCTTGCCACAGGAGGAACATGTACCCATATGAAATGATTAGAAGAAAAGTCCCCCAGGTGTGCATGTCCTGATTAAGATGAATTGTTATGTTTGCTAGCCCTGACAGCATGTTGGGCTTACCTCCCCTTGTCTGGATATTCAGCCTCCAGGAGCCTAGCACTGCACTCATTGTACTCCTCTATGGCCATAGGAAGAGGCAGAAGAGGCTGCAACTGAGAGAGTCTGTCCTGCATATGCAGAATCATCTGCTCCTCTCTGCCAGTCACTGGGTGTTAGCTGTTTTGGAGGTGCTCAGTGAGTGAACCACTGGGGACACCCAGTGCAATGTGTGTGCACTTAGAATCATAGAATAGTTTGTGTTGGAACAGACATTTAAAGGTCATATAGTCCAACCTCCCCTGCAATAATCTTCAACTCGACCAGGTTGCTCAGAGCCCTGTCCAACCTGACCTTCAATGTTTCCAGGGATGGGGCATCTACCACCTCTCTGGACAACCTGTGCCAGTGTTTCACCACCTGCATTGTAAAAACTTTCTTCCTTATACCTAGTCTAAATCTTCACTCTTTTAGTTTAAAGCCATTACCCCTTGTCCTATTGCAACACACCCTGCTAAAAAAATTTGTCCCCATCTTTCTTATAAGCCCCCTTTAAGTACCAAAAGGCTACAATAAGGTCTCCCTGGAGCCTTCTCTTCTCGAGGCTAAATAACCCCAACTCTCTCAGCCTGTCCTCCTAAGAGAGGTGCTCCAGCCCTCTGATAATTTTTGTGGTCCTCCTCTGGACCTGCTCCAAGAGGTCCATGTCTTTCCTGTGCTGAGGGCTCCAGAGATGGACGCAGTACTCCAGGTGGGGTCTCACCAGAGCGGAGTAGAGGGGCAGAGTCACATACCTCGACCTGCTGGCCATGTTTCTTTTGGTGCAGCCCAGGATACAATTGGCTTTCTGGGCTGCAAGCACCCATTGCCAGATCATGTCCAGCTTTTCATCCACCAGTAACCCCAAGTCCTTCTCGGCAGGGCTGCTCTCAATCCCTTCACCTCCCAGCCTGTATTGATATGGGGGTTGCCCTGATCCAGGTGCAGGACTTTGCACTTGGTGTTATTGAACCTCATGAGGTTCACACAGGCCCACTTCTTGAGCCTGTTCAGGTCCCACTGGATGGCATCCTGCCCCTCAGGCATGTCAACTGCAACACTCAGCTTGGTGTCGTCTGCAAACTTGCTGAGGGTATGCTTGATCCCGCTGTCTATGTCATCAATGAAGATATTGAATGGTACTGGTCCCAGCACTTCACTGCACTGCATCCCTGTTGGACTTGGCCCTTCACTGAGAAAACAGGACATCTTGTTGGCTCCCACCTTTTTGTGGGAATAACCTGCATGAAAGAAAAGAAACATCCATGGGACTTTATGAAGTTTTGCCTCCCAATAGGATTTGCATTTTTTCACTGTTTTTGATCCCCAAAGGGCTGTATTAATTGTATTCAGATGCTATTATCTCACTTTTAAAAACAAAGGAATTATGAACAAGGAGGTCTGTGGCTACTCAAAGCCGTACGGGATGCCTAGGTGAAAACAGAGATCCAAATCCTCACCTTGGCTCAGGACAGCACTGTAACTAATAGATGGGTATGCCCCTCCCTTGCTCCTCCTCACCAGCTTCCAGTCACCCACTCAGTCCCACAGCTTCTCCGTGGCCACTGAGAAATTGCAGATTTCTAATTCCACAGCATCGAACAAAAAGCTGCAAAAAGGAATAGATGTGTGAGATTTTTTCTCGGCAATGTTAAGGAACGAAGGGGATGAAAAGAAGACACACAAGAAGCCCAGACAGCTCCCCAGTCCTGGACCAGACCCTCACCTCAAATTGAAGCATGGACCTTGCTGTCTGTCCCAAACAGAACACGGGGCTGATGCTCCATAGCAAGAAAGCATCTAATTTGAAAACATCCCAATTAACTGTCTTTGCTCAGTATGTACCTTTCTGGGCAACAGTGAGGATGTGTCATGCGCACACATGTGATCGAGTGTGTGCATGTGTGCTTTCCAGTTAATTCTTTCAGTTCTTGTGGTGATTTTTTGGTCCCTCTGAAAGGACAACCAGCATAAGAATGACATTTTGCAATCCAATGTTGAATGCATTTTTTATTTAAACATTGAGATTAAATTACAAAAGCTTCTGGAACAAAGAAAGGATGCCAAGGAGGAAAGAGCTGAAAACTCAGATTGCATTTTCTCATTCATTGTGAAAGCAAAACACATTGGCAGCAGCAAGGCGTTTTATAGAAAAGTTTCAGATGGACAGTACAAAGACCTTTCTGTCAATATTGTCACTGAAACACCTTGCTGTCATGAAGCACATCTTTTTTTTCTGATCACACTTCTTAGTGTTGGCTGATTGGTTTTCACTGTGGGAAACAAGTAATAATTATTTCAGAATTACTGTAATTCTTTACTGTTAATCTCTGCTAATATAACGCAATCTTCTTCTTGGGAAAATGTCCAAACATCATTTACTTTACCCTAATAAAAATGTCTACTGCTGTTGTTAAAAGTTTTATTTGCACAAGTATGTTCCTAATCTATGTTAATTTCATGCAATATATCTCTAATTTTTGGAATAAATACTGAGAATCATTAGAGAAATTTCCTTGGAATGCAAAATCCAAACAAACTTCATATTTTCTTTTAAGGGCAAAATTCCACCACCTTTATTTACACAAGTAGCATCCTGCTCCTTATGTTACTTCACTGCACGCTAGAGGCTCAAGCAGTGAAAATCGGCATAGCCCCATTAGGATTTACTGCATTGTGTTAACTTCTAATGAAAATTGGGCTGAGCAGTTTCACCTGTGGAGTAATGCGCTACCTATAACCAGTAAAAAACATAGCCCTACACTTAGTAATTTGGCACATTTACAACTGGCGTTACTCAGTAACCTATCAGATGACAATAGTGGAGCTCTTCTGTAAAATATAGGTTAAGCCTACATTTGTATGACTGTACATCTGAAGTATAAAAACCACGATATGTAGTACACTTGAACAGTTAAAAAATATAACTTATTTTATTTGTAAACTATCAATGCAAGATACTCAGCAGCAAAGAAGCCATGTTCAATGTCTTCTGATCTTTCATAAAGATCTGTTGCTGTAAGTAATATAATCGTCTCCGAAACATCTGAGGTTACATGTAGAAACAATCAAGGCAATATTATTTGTACATATTATTAAACATGCAAAAAACTTCCTGAAGAATATTGCCCAAATGTAGAAAGTCGTCTGGATCTCAAATTTTCCTTGGTAGCATCTGCTTTGTAAGTATGGCTCACATGTGGCTTTAGAGTCCTTCAGTTTATTTTGGAGAATTGGCACCTTTAATAACAGGCTCCCTATTCAAATATGTGGCCCAGTAAACTAAGTTAAAAGTTCCAAACAGCACTGGAAAAATTATCCGGGACATTTTGTCAATCTTACTGATGCTGTTGTAAGTCTTTTTGCTTTCAGCGGGCTTTTCTTCTGCAGCCTTCACTGGAGCAGATGCAGTGTTTGAGATGACAGATGGGGCTGAGTCCTTTGGCATGTTTGGTGCGGGGGTCAACTTCCCAGTGCTGTAAGTATTAGTTGATTTATTTCCCATCAATTCACGTTCTTTTTTCTGCCGTGTAAAGGACAAAATGTTAGACCACAGGAACAGAAAGTGGGAACACGTTCTCAAGATATTAACCTAAAAATCTAAGTACCTTAATCAATCATCCTAACAAATGCCTGTTGGCTATTCTGACTTTGACTCCCAAACAGCTGTTTCCACCTTGATTTTATAGCCCTTACTCAGGTTAAACTTTCCCTGACGCCAGAGAAAGCTAAGAGCGGCCGGCTGGACCCGCGGATCCCACCTGGCGTGTGCATTAGCAGCTTCTTTTGTCAGGGCGATGCAGTCCTGCACCTGCGGAGGTTGCTGCCCCATGGGCAGCTGCCAAGACGCCAACCTCACCCTCTTGGCTGCAGCAAGGAGCGTGGTGAAGGGCTCATCGCTCCTGCTAGCTGCCCCTCTTTGTGGCACTCCTTCAGGACACCTGCGGGTACGAGCTTTCTCAAGGAGATCATTTGCCAAGAGTGAGTCCTGTCCCAAAATTTTCATTTCAGTGTGAAACTCAAAAGTTCGTGCTTTCACAGAACCACTCTTTTGTCCCTTTTTTATTTGGGATACGCTGGTGGGACCCTGACTCATGGAGCTCAATGTGAGCTTTGTCATTTATTTGGGAGAGCGCACACGGAGTGCTCTGCAGAGATATGTTTCATAGTACATGTTTACTTATCATCAGATTATCAGAAGTTTGGTCACTGAAATCCCATGCCACCTATACTCAGTGCCCTATATCCTCCTGAAAACAGTCCACTCCATACAGATGGTGGAGACTGGCTGTCTATCTCTGTGAAGAGAAGAAGGCATATTTCCTTGTAAATTTTCCTCTACAGGAAGGTGAAAGTATGTCATGAGTTAATAAAGTACCTTTTTCATGAAGAAGCTGAAAATTGTCCTGTCAGTTATTTGAACTATGCTGAGTAACTGCTTTTTACTCTAGATATTTTAAAAATGTAAGGTAAGCACCTTGATTTTAGCAGCTTCCTGGGCTTTTTTGCCATCCCATGCCCAACTCCTCTTGGTGAAATAGTTGACTGTTGCAAATTCAATCAACGCAGAAAATACAAAGGCATAGCAGACAGCTATAAACCAGTCCATTGCAGTAGCGTAGGCCACTTTTGGCAAAGAGTTACGGGCACTAATACTTAAGGTGGTCATGGTGAGGACCGTTGTTACTCCTGTAAAAGAGGGAAAAAAAAAAAAAGAGGCAGAGATCAGTTTGGTAGCCCTTATGAGATCCCGAACAAGTTATGAGCAGGCCCCAGTTCAGCAGGATACCTAAGAAGGCCACATGAACTCAGTCAGTGTTTGCATATTATGGTCCAAAAGAGTAAGATACTTTGCTTTCCAAGAAAAAATGAAAGCCTCCACCCTCAGGTGTTTATTTCTGTGGTGTTCTGGTTATCTCTAGTTATAGTGTATTTAAATAAGTATTTTTAGGGCTAATGCAAACCCAGCTGTTATATAAAACCAAATCCTTACCAGTATTTTATCCCCGTACACTGATGCATGGTATGTACAGAGTATCTCTCGTTAAGTGGTACATTATAAAATCAGTGAGCAACCCGTTCAGCAGTAGCTGTCAGAATAAAGTGGGATTACTGATTTTATTTTCTTACATGGAGATTCTATGTATGAAACTGTTGGCTGTTATTGATTTTCTTGACTGTAGCTCCTGTGTTCCCACAGGCCAGTAAATGACAGAGCTGCCGCTACTTTACTCTGTTGAAGGATGCCCCCAATAGGATAAAATTCAACTCTCAGTTACAGCTTTGCAAACCTAGAATGGGTACCACTGGTCAGCAAAGTGATGCTGGTACCTGTATTCCCTCCATACAGCTTGCTGAACTGATTTTTTCATCAAAGCTGCTGAGTGATTTCAGTAGTTTGTACAGAAGAATGCCTCTTTTCAGAACAGCTGAATGAAGTTTTACATAATAAACTGTTTTGCTCCCCTCATTTTTCATCTAGTGAAAATTTTGTATTTCATCAACCTTCACTTAAGACTGTATTTATTTTCTGCAATCTTCTAGTGATAAATCGAGTAATTTAAGAGACCCCGAAGGGTTTTTCCATGACAACTTCTGTAGTAAATATACATTTTCTTAATGCAAAATCATATTAATTTGTTTGATGGTAATAGAGATAATTGTCACTAATTAACCTCTACATGGTTTTCCCAGATAAACATCTTAAAACAGAGATAAACAAAATGTCTTGAAGTGAAATCTGTTTCAAATGCTTAGCTAGACTATACACTAAATATGATAATATATATATATATATGTTTTTTTTGTTCTAAACCATCCAGTATTTTACCCAAGTGGAAAAAAACCCTGCAAATCACACTAATATGATTCTTCTGTTTCCTGTCCTTAACCTTCATACAATTGATTCCTGAGCACTGTCTGTCATAACTCTACCGAAAAAGCCCAGACAGTGTTTTTAAATGGATTTTGAGTTTAAACTGGAAGAGAACAAGGGAACATCTAGAAGATGTCAAGCAGAAATAAGCATTAGAGCACTGTGGTTTTGTTACAGCAAATTGCTTCCATGAGCCAGATCGTTCCTTCCCATGTGCTGGGAGAAAGGGGGATACTCACCAAAGACAGTCCTAGCGGGGACAGATTCTCTGTTTAGCCAAAACGACACTTGGGATAAGATCACAGTCATGATGCAAGGAAGGTACGTCTGGATGACAAAATAACCGATTTTTCTTTTCAGATGAAAGTGGGCTGTCATAATAGTATATTCGCCTAGAAGGAGAAAAATCACAGAATCTTAGATGCACATGTGGGTAAAATAAGGGAGACTTACTGATTTAGGGACTTAAGCAGGCCAGCTCCACCCCGACTCCCCCACTTGAGGATACCAGTCAGCCACTCCTAATTGCATGAAATATGTCTGGATTTCTGCACCATAGAAAACCAGCACTTGAGACAGAGGCGCTGCTAGATCCTGCTGGTCTTCACATTCAGACCCCAAAAGCACAAGACGATGACTGAGTGATCCTACTACCCTGAAAGGCTGTGGCCCTTCTATGCACCTGGGACGTCTTGAGGTTCACAGGCTTAAAAAATCCGGGTTGCCGGCACTGCCTCAGTCCTGCCTGGGTTTGACTCAGTCCTGCAAACTGTCTTACTGGAGTAACGATTAAGGCCATCTACTCTAAGAAACCTGATTTAGCAGCAGGACTTAACCTCATTAGGGCAACTGTTACTGCCAAGCCATCAGTTCCCCAGAATGAGAACTCCCTCTGCACCGCACTTTAGGGACTGCCTGTCCCAGTGTCGGTGCTGCCAAAAATGCTGCTTTGCACACGGATCCTGGGAGGTCTTGTTGATCTCAGTGCCCAAACCCATCAGATTGCTCCTCCAGAATACAAAATCCCTCCAGTGCATCCAGTTTTCCTAGAATTTGGTACACTTTAGCCCTTGGAAAGAGAACGTTTCTGGATAGACGTTGTGCCAAGCCTTGTTCACTTGTGCAATGAATATTGTACTGCCTGCATGGAGAATTCACTGAAACTGCCACAGCAGTGCTGAATTCCATGCCTTTTTTATATGCCAAATTCATAGCATTGCCTTAATCTGGCTTTTGTCGGGTCCTCTGAATTTCAATAAAAGCCTAAAAAAATGCACTCCAAAATCGACAGACCAGCTGTCACCTTCCCTAATGTTTCAGAAAAAAATCAAAACTTAACTGGTTCTTTCAGGCTGTTCCTGTAAAACCATATAGTTGTTACTGAAGGCTATTCATTGATGGTAACTGCTCCCCAGAGCCAAAATCTTGCTAGCTAAAAACAGACTAGTTTGCCTAGGAAAAATAAGAGCAAAAACAAAATGTAAGAATATAAAACAACCAACCCCTTCAAGCCCTAACAGATCTCCACTCACACTGATATCAAATTAATTTAAAAGCATGCATCATTCAGCTGGGTAGTGATGAATCAGAGTAATGCCTGTTCTGAAAGATATATTGTCCTCCAAGAATAAAACAAATACAGCTATAATCTCTGTTGCAAGACTTGACTGTTAGTCTCTGCAGACCAGCCACAAAAGGAAAATATATAACAGACTGATTCTGCCTTGAGTGAATAGCCTGAGTTGAGCTGCAGCCAGCATTGCTAAGCAGTTCGATTCGGCAGATTATTTCTAAGTGACAATATGGCTAATTAGCTGAGAACAGGTCTACAGTGAAAGGGCTTTTGCAGGTATAGCTGCACTGCTATGTTACGCTAGAGGAGCTCCGTTATTCTGGATGAAGTTTACAGACCTTGTTCGTGCTCAGGGTTTTAGACAGAAAGACTGGAATAGCACAGAAATACCTTAGCTGACAGCCTGCCTCAATCTTTATGAGTTTCTTCTGGAGTCTGATTTTCTGGTGAAATGGTTCTCTGAAGAGGGATGTGGAGATGGACAGGGAATGCTGTGAAAGTGGGGAGAAAATCCCTGTGAAGCGACGTCTAATTCCCTTCAATTTAGTGTAATTTTGAACCAGGGATGCTGAACATGCTGTGGTCTCAGGAGGAACCCCACTTGCTGTTTATTTAGGAGCATTCAGTTTGTGGATTACCCCTAAAATATGCCAGGAGCAGCAGGGTCTATGTGCCTGTAATCTGTTTCTCAGTTGCTACTGCACTGGGCTGTGTTTGAGTCACAGTTTCCCTGCTCGCTAAGGAGTGACGATATGCATTATTGATTTTGACAGTATGCTTTCGGAGCCAGAATAAAAAAAAATCCACACAGCTTCAGCAGAGCAACAGGACCCCTTTTTCTCCTTTCTAAAATGCAAAAAATGAAAGCCTACATTTTGATGGCCCTCCACAGCTGATTTTTACCTTATTTTCTTTAGCCTGTAAAAGCTCTTGTCTCCACTGAAATAATGATATCACCTTGATTTTGTATTTGCTCTTCTTCCAACCGGTGTCTTTGTGAATTTCCCATTCTGTCCCTTTCAAAAATGCCTACGCTAGGGATGCTTCCTCCAGCAGACTTAGGGCTTAAGAAAACCCCACAGCTTGGTTTTTAATGCCCTGGGACCACTGCTTAAAGTAAAGCTAAAAGCTGCCCCAGTTGGCCTTTTGTTTATATAGAACAAAATCCTGGCTCTGTTGGAGTGGCAGAGCTCCCTTTTACTTCTGTAAGGCCACTGTTTATCCTTAGACCATAAGCTTTCTTGAGCAAGAGCTAATTTTTGTTATAGGTTTACGTAGCACTTAAAAGAGAATCCTGTTCCTGACGGGGTCCACTCATCACTGCACAAAACAATTTTCATAACAAATTTAGCACTAATGAAAAGCCCTAGAGCGGGAATGGCCGCATTTCTTCACAGAGCTATGCTACTGTGCTGCTGCTGGTCTTAAGAAGTTTTTTTATGCTTTAAAAGCTGCTGCAGTATTTTTTTTGGTATCTAGATGACGGAGTTCTGGAGATCATGCTGACAAATTTTCCAGGATCTTACATGCATTCTTCCATCACAATTATGCTGGGATTCAACAGAGTATTTTAATGAGGATGGACCAGCCCCCAGGCTTGTTTGTTTACTTGCTATACCTGGACTCAGGTGTATCAACAGTTGTTCCAGCGAGATCCTGACATTAGGTCTGTGATGCCACATCCCTGATCACGCTGACATCCAGAATATTTTGGCCCATGAGAAATGCCTGTGTCCTTTTTATAGTGATGCAGGGGAAAGATTCATCTCAGGGAAAAAATCCGAATTATTTGGTGCAAAATGAAGAGTTGAATGCTTCTTTTATTATTTAGGCTTTGGATATTTCAGAGCTCAGGCTCCAGCTGGCAGAAGATAAAAGAGTGGGTTTTTGTTTTGTTTTATGGCACTGCAGATCCTAAGTTAGCGATGAGAGATTCTGGGTATGGGGAACAGAACTGGGCAACCATTTGTGGAAAGCAGCAAGATCCACTCGGACCCAAATCCCTTATCTGATTGTTTTCAGCACTTGCACCACAGGACATAACAGATGTTGGGCCTGTTGGAAGCGCTGTGAGTAGTCAAATGTCTTCTCTTTTGGGGAAATGACATTTGGGGATGTTAGCACACAAAAAAAACCCAAACAGGTGGTACATGTCAGAGTTATTTTCTGTGGCATGGCTAAAATGTTCCTGATTTCAAGACTGGTTGGTGTATTAGGAGTGCCAGGACATCTTTTCTGAGAAGACAGCTAAACTTAGTGGCTTGCCTACAAAATCAACAGAATCCCAAGGGACTGGTGCAGGTCCAGCATTTCCATTTAAAAAAAAGCCTGCTAGAAAGGAGAGCATAAATGTTCTATGACATACACAAACACTTTGCCTATGCAACTGCAAGGGCGGTGTAGTTTGACTTGTGTGTCAAAAACCCCACAAAAGATCCAAGCACTTGGATTTGTGCAATAGCTATTTGGGTTTTCTCTTTCACGTTCAACAATTCAATAGAAGGAAGAAATGCGTTCATAAGTAACCCTGATTACTGGCCTCCTATGAGCTTGATGAAGTCCAGAAAATCCATCGCTGACTGATGCTTTCCCTGTGCAAAATCGGATTTTTGTATTTTGCTAATCCCCGGTTACAATCTGTGTCCTGCTCTCTGTGATCCACCCTGCAATCAGAATCCAGCCAGCCCAGATGTAACCCGGGACATTAATATAAAATCTTGACGTTGGAAAGCAAGCATTTATTAGCCTAAATCTTAAAATACAGGAGGGAGGTGGTTACTGGGCAGAAACTTTGGGATTTGTCTGAAGAGTCCCCTGCTTCCTTGGGCTGAGGAGTACAAGGAGCTTTCACAGGCAAAGCTGCAAACTGGAAGTGTCCCGGAGCTGACACGCTGGAGCACTCACTGCCTGGGTTGGATGGTTTTCTCGCTCTGAGGAGCAGGACGAGCTCGTAGGAGATGCCCCAGTACATCCTCTGGATCTTTTTCTTGGCAGCGATGAAGGCGAGAGGGGAGCTGCCGTTCATTGCAGAAAACAACGCGGCTATGATGGTAAACTGGTAAGGAAAAAAAGTGTCTTTGCTCTGTAACGGGAGATAGCGGACCTGTCCTTTTCCTGCAGCGGTGGCTGCTCTGACTCTGTCTATATGCTTCTCTTGACTTTAGATATCTTTGCTTGAGCAACAGCTTTGTGTCTCCTGAAATGGGCAAGGGAGGGGGTGAAGCTCTATAGGACGGAGACGGTGGTTGTGTTTTGTGGCTCCCCTGTGCTTTCCCTCACTCTGTCTCCTGTTTGGAGAGCAGGCGGCAAGCTCAGCTGCCCCCCTCTTTATTTGCCATGTTTGGACCATTTGAGCAGAAAGCTTTACGCACCTTGGTGTTTCGGTCGAGCTAACTTTGCGTGCGAGTGTATGTGCACCTGTTTTCACATCTCCTAAATTTCCTGTGGATAGTAACGGGTTCCTAACTCAATCTATACCTCCTCCCCTACAACCCCTGCCTTCGTCTCAGAGCCCGTCATTTTCCACCAGGGACACGGGGCACCACCAGAAGACTCTGTCGCGCTTTGCCAGCGGGAATTGCTCCCCGCCGCGTTGCTGCGGGCTGCCCCAATTCCCCTCCCCAAGTCCCACGCAACCAGCGGCGGTGAAAACCCCCTTTATCCCCCTTCCCTTCACGGCAGGCTATGCCGTTCCCAGGCTGAGGAGCCCCCACGCTGGATGCCACTAATGCTCTCCAGGCGACCGCATTGTGTAACCTGGTTAAGCCCCAGTCCTGCTGAGCCCACGTGAGCCCTGTCCCGGCCTCGACCCCCCCCTCCGGGGAGTCTCCCCACCAATGCGCGCCCAGGGCTGCCCTTGCGTGGGAGCCTTAAGAAGCAGGGGGGCACGGCTCACGTGGGTGCCCGGCCTGCGATTAAAGCTTCTTTGCCTCCCTAATGCTGCCACATCTGGCGCCTCCGCTTGCAGCCCGGGAGGAAATGGGAATCCTCGGGGGTTTGCACCTCCTCTCCGGCCACGTGGTGTCCCCCCCACCCCGGACACGCTGCCGAGACACGCCACGGCCACGGCCACAGCCCCACCTGCCCCCCGCTCCCTCCCCTCCGCGCGGTTTCATCAAGCAAATCGTTTTAAAGCGATGATTGAAACGGATCAAAGGCGTGGGTGGTGTTTGCCTCCCCGGGTGGTTCCTCCCACGGGGAAATAAGCCCGCAACAGCGCGGGCAGCCTCAGCAAAGGCGGTCGCCGAGAAGCCGCGTGCAGCTCCTCCAGCGCTCCCATTAAATAGCAGGGGCTGGGGTGCGTCTTCAGCAACAGCCTTGCGGCGTACCTAAGAGCCAACATATAACCCTCGCAGCGTTTTCAGTGCCCCTGCCGAGTAGCCAGGAACCTGCACGGGATCTCCCTCGCACCCCACGTCCCACAGATGCTTCCCTGGCTTCCCTGCAAAATAACCGGAGCCGGTGGATCTCCCCTCCCGTTCCAGCTATCAGCAACCGTAGGGTGGAAATATTCTCCCTACCTGTACTGGTACTGATGTTTTCAGTTCCTACAGTTTGTCCCATCAGGTGGTACTGGTTAAGTCGTGAACCATCTTCAGCCACCACTACAGATGTTGTGGTGCTATTAGTCCACACATAGATCACTTCAGAATTGGGGTAAGCGTCTGTCAACAAGAGGGGAAAAAAAGACGGTGATGAGTAAAAAACACTGCGTAATATTTTAGTGGATCCTTAAATGATAAACGGTGGGGAGAGGGAAGAATGGAGGAGCGAGAGTGAATGGAGAAAAACAAATAAAGATGATATAATCACGTTCCCATATGCCCAGCTCAAAAAAATATTAGGTGGAAGCCTTCTAATATAACAGATGTGTGGGATGGTGTGTCAAAGGCTGGAACAGTGGAGGTATAAATATAATCCATTGCAACCACTCAATTTGGGAAAGAGCATCTCAGACCCATACTCACCTATCCGGCACCTCCTAAATCCCAGCGAGCTGCAAAAGGCATTTTGCTGATTTCCCCCCTCCTAAGGACTCAGGCACCTCAAGTGCCTGAACAACAGGGACTTTCTCTGTCTCGTCCTGTCTCCAGGATAAAATACCAAGTGACGCCGCGTGCAAGTGCGGGGTCTGGGGGGTGTGTGCTGACTTTGGGATATGTACGTGCGGATGAGGGGGTCGGTCTTGCGTGCAGGGGACGGCTGTAGGTAAAGGAAGCTGGGATGCGAGTGCCTGTGCCTGTGATGCTGAGGAGCGGAGACGGGATTCAGGGGTGAGCCTGCAGGAAGGAGAGCAGGAGTGTGTGTACCGGAGCGAACGGGTGGTGGTGTGGAAACACCTGCACACCCGGAGATGCAAATGTGATAAGATTTCTCTCACGTTCATTTAGAACTCCTAGGATATAAAGGTGGTGGCAGTACTGCCAACTCATTCCTTCCTCTATAAATGTTGCCGTTATTTTTAATGCCCTAACACCTGGAGTAATTATGCTAGTATGAGGCAATCTCAGTTCTCTTTTAGAAAGACAGTCAATGTTGGTTTTATTTTTAAGCCTTCTCTGCACATAAAGTTTCAAAAAATCCAGGAGCTGACCATACATTTAAATATATGTTTATTTAACACAAGTAGATCTCACACTTTTTAGGGCACCCTGATCACTGAAAGCTTTCAGGTAACATTACTGCAGGCATGTTACAGTAGGCTGGAGTCCATTGTACTAAAATCTCTGGAAAGAAGGGAAGACACGCTTTCCAAATAGGAGGTGAAATGCAGATAGAGTTGGAAGCGCTCTGAAGTCAAATGCTAACATCTCACCTTCTGCACTCTTTAAGCTGGGGGTGCAGAATGTTTCCTTCTGGAAAAACTCACATCCTCGTCCAGCGCCATCTGTGCAGGAGGCAACACACAGTGGCTTTCCAGGCAAGGACTTGAGAATGAAGGGCAAGAGGTTAGCTTGCAGGATCGTGTATACCGGCTCCATCCGACTGCGAGTTTTGTTTTCTAGAGCTAGTCTTTCCAAGCCGTCTTGGAAAGCTTCAGCTCTATGGAGGACTTAAAAATTTTCACAGACAGCGGGTCAACGTGGGCTGAAGCACTGCAATGGCAAGAAATAGGCGAAGGTGGTCCCTGGATCCATACAACCAGGAACGTCAAGCAGAAAATGGGAAGTGATCCTGGTTCAGGTTAAGAGCATATGTGCGTAGCACAATGGACCACTTGGATGCCGGAGTGGTTAGTAGGGAAGAAAGCAGCACCTTGCTTTCACTGTTGTTAATCTTCCTGTTGCATCTGTGGGAAGTGCTGCCAGAGGCAGGACACTTGGCTAGATACACCTTTGGTCTGACCGTTTATGGCTATTCGTACGTTGTTGTTCACACCTCAGAAAAGATAAGGAAATAATGAGGGCAAAGAGGTGAAGAGAGTTCAAAAGAGGGTCACAAGTGTCCCCAGGGACTGGAAAACAAGTCGGTCATGAGTTGAAGCTTAAGGAGCTCAACTTACTTAGCTCACTGACAAGAAGCTGAGACATGACTCAAGCACTGAGTATAGATACTTGCATACAGAAAAGGTATGTAAATCCAGGGTGCATCTCGTGTACTACTGACAAAAGGAAAAGAAAAATTCAATGCCTGAAAGATGGTTTCAGGCAGAGTCAGATGAAGAAAAGGACACAATTTCCTAACTGGGGGGTTAATTAAACAGTGGATAACCTTCTGAGAGAAATATTATGGACTACTGTCACTAGAAAGAAAATGACGGGATGAGGTCTTTCTTGTAACATATCTGACAGTTGTTGCTGCAGGGCTGAAGCTGATCCAGGCTTTGGAGGTTGAAGATCTACAAATCCTCCAGCCCTTGTTAGCCATGCAGCCATGCAGGGCTGCCCACACACCTTCCATGTGCTTGTATTTGTAGCTGGGCAGTAAAATTACTGTAATTACATCTCATGATCTGCTTTGAAAGGCTAAGAAGGAATTTCTTCCCTATTTGAAAATACTTGCATTACAAAAAGCGATGGAATGTCACCTTCCCTTTAGAGCTGAGGTACCGTCTCATCTCAGAGACGATTACAAGTTCACAACATGTTGTAAATAATTCCAAAGCTAGATCTGGAGAAGGCAAGTAGGAGGAGATGGGTCCATTGAAAAAGATGCTGCAGAAAGCCCTCCTTTTTAAATGCTTATCTGGTATATGTTGTTCATGTGCTGATATCCCCAGTGAATGCTGGATTTAGGTAGGCAGATTTGGGATTGTCAGAGAATTTGATTTTTACTTATGTTACTTCTTATGCAAAAAAAAAGCATTGGACTTCTTGCTGCAGTGATCCAGATGTATCCCACCTCAGCAGTTCCCTGTTCCTGCAAGGATCCCAGGCACTGGGATAATTTGGTTTATCCTGTTTTCTGACAATGACGCACAATAATTCAGCCTGGCCAGACACTTCCTGGTGAGAACACTAACCAAATTCCACTGAAATTGCGACTACACAGGAACATAGGCCTGTAAGGCTTAACAAGTATTCAGATGCTTTAATTCTCTGCTCTCCCTAGCCCTGAGGGTCCTAAAATAAGTCAGTGCTTCTGTTTTGAATTGCAGCCTTTGCTAGGTACTTAAATACATGCACTGGTACTGGGTTAGAGACTCCTACTCTGGCGAAGCCCAGCACCTCCTCCTGTAAAAAAATATCTGTTATTCAGACAAAGGCCAGAAGGTGCCAAAACTCCAGCCAGATCTCGCAGGTATGCCCAAGCAATACTTTGTGAGGTTGCTTTCTTTCCAAACCATGGCAGGGAAAGGAATCTGCCCATACCAGGCCAGCTGGTGAGAAGAGAGAGCACTCGGGCAGTCAAGAGCAGAGCTTGAGGCCAGTCCCTGCCTGGGAGGAGGACTCCAGCCTGCAGGTCTTCTCTCACGGGAAAACATCTGTTGCGAGGCTACCAGACAGAGAGCTGTGCCACTGCTTGGCCAGGAGGAGAGTATCTAAGGGACAACAGCCCAAGTAGAAGACGTTCTGGTGCAGGAGCAGGATGGTTATAGACACCCTGGCTTAGACATCCTGGTTATAGACATATGGCTTTAAGACACAATAGGGTGACAGATGTGTCCCTGTGGAGTTCACCCCAAACCGATGCAGCCTGCAGGGAAGTCTCCCCCTCCAAAAAAGTCTGTCACATTAGGAATAATATGAATTTACCCCAGTCTAGAGTTAATCTATTGTGCAGGATCACATATATGATATGATTCTCATCTGTCTTCCATGCAGACGTAAGAAAACATGGTCTGTGTTTTAAAAAGCTGTAATATAAGATTTTTGGCTTCATGCCTGCTTTCCTCACTATGGGCCAGGCTCTGAGCATCTAAGCCTCCCTGGGAGAAAAAGAATGGAGAAAATGTCAAAACATGAATGTGAATATAAAAAGACACAGCCACCCCCTCAGTCCATGAGTACCCTTGAGAGAAGCTTACAGCTCTGACAGGAAAAGGCCACCCCATCCACCCTGGTGTGGCAGCGGAACCACTGACCATCTCTTTTCATGTCATCTAGATAAACCTCCAGGTAGATAAACCTGTGTACTTGTAGCAGGTAGTTGTCTTCCTACCTCAAACCTTCTGCCACTCTTTCCAGAGACCTCAAACTCCAATTAGCCCAAACTTGACTACCAAAAAGCTCCAGCTCTGCTGCTGATAACCCATGCAGTATAATTAGGCACAGTCATATTGAAAGCTGAAAGTGTGGGAGTTGTCTAGAATAACGTTATTTTGCTATCAGGATAGAGCAGGTGCTAATGGAGAGATAGTATTATTCACTGTCATACCAAATTGTGTATAAACCTTCCTCCACTTAAGTAACGCTTCCAGTAGGTTGCCTACCAACCATGGTTGGTGAAGGACTGAAGAACCTCTGCTCATGCTTTCTAGAGTTTTAAGAAAGGTTTACTGCTGACAAGGCAATAAGACCCTCCCCTCCTCTCCCTGGAGAGGACACACAGGAGGGACAAGGAGTCAGTCTCCCAAAGGGTGATAGAAAAATGTAGTAGAGGTTTTGGGTTAGCAAGCTGAGAGAATGCTGCTGGTGCTGCTGTAAAAGCAAACTCAAATCCAAAGCCACTGAAAATCCAAGCGAGACTGCCTGGTGTTTATTCTACTTTAGGCAAACGGATTTCTTCTGGTTTTATGAATCCAAATAATTAATTCTGTGTTCTTTACAATAATTTTGCTGCCTTGCCAAAGAAAGGGGGAAGCCTCGTTAAATCATTCTTTCTCTTCTAAGCTCACTCTTTCAAAAAGAAAAAAAAAAGGTAGCAGTTGAGATGAACAGCTAAAATTACAGAGAGGTATAATGTTATTAAAAGTGAGGAAATGACAACAGACATTTTTTTCTGGTAGACATTTGATAAATGACTGCAGGCTTATCACCAACCAGAATGATGAAATAAGTAATTTCTTCTCCTATCTGTTTATTGATGAGCAGATCCATTTTTCTTCATTCGAATGTCCAACACACACCACTCAATATAAAAAATGGTAAAGACCTCCCTTGCTCTTCTCCCACCCTCTTCCTGCTCTCCTATGCCTGGCAAGCAAAGCATGACATGGCCTTTCTTACGCCAGTGAACAGAGGGCAGAGGAACCACCACAGCCCAAGGGAGGGAATACATTAAGACAAAGTCTGACTGAGCAGAGCAGGCAGTTGGTAAGGCCTGGAGGATCCCTGACATTCGCCGTGGCACTGAGGGGTGCCCTGTCTTCCCTGTGTTCATTTGCGAATGAAACAGCGCGAGCAGCGCAGCATCCTCCTGTACGTTCGACAAGCAGCCCACAAGCAGAGAGCCTTCTCCTGCCACTGCCCCCACAACAGGGCAGTGGTGGCACCTGCGGCTACTGACAGACACTGTCCCTTCTCCCCTTTCTTCCTCCTCCACCTTGGAATAAATACCAGGGAGAAAAAAACCAAGTGTTTCTTGGTTCCTTAAGTCAAATAAATCCAAATGTGGATGGCTGAGTCCAAACTTTGAGTTTGTGGGACTCAGATGTATTTCTAGGATCAATTATTTGAAGCTATAACCCATGAAAAAAAAATCAACACTGATGTCTGCCCATAAGTTTTCACATCTGCAAGACAGGGCATAAAATAATTTAGGAAAAAGGAATCCCTCTCCAAAACACCCCCCAAATCCTTTGACAGACCTCACAGTAAGCCATAAAAGCAGTGCCTGCATAATTAAGTGAAGGCAACCTGTGAAATGTGGGATCTGTATGTATGGGTGCCCACCCTGCATGACTGAGTTGCATTCCACAGTTAAACAAACTGTTGATCCAGAAACCCTGGCTGGAACTTTTCTTTCAGAATTTCGCTAGTTGGAGGCTGAATTCACTTAAAGAGGTACTGTAGAAAGATGACTCTTGGCTGCTTTTCTATTTTATTAATTACAGTTGTGCAGTTACAGTCTTAGCCTTTATCATCATGATACTTAGTACATGCCACAGGATCATCAGACTGCCTAGTCTTGGAAGTATTGCTAATCCCCATCAAAGCCTGTTGATTATGAAAGATGTGCAAAAATTGTCAGCTTTTTTAGAAGCTCTAATTACAATCTGAATACGCATACAAATCTTTATCTCTCTATCTTATCTATCCATTAATGTATTTGACTCACTTAGAGGCTGTTATACAACTCAATAGAGATCCAGATTTACAACTTCTCAAAGAGTTCTGCAGGCAGTAAACCAGTGCTCCTACTAAGCCATCATGTACCAGCTTGAATTCTAGGAGTCAGGCTGGGTTTCTTTTGGTTTGTGCATGAACACTTTTTAACCCATTACAAAGCATCTGTCAACAGTTGTGCCTATGCAACTGAGGCCAGATTTGAGCTCTGTAATTGGAATTTCCCATTAAATTGAGTTGATAAGAATGAATTGATGCACAAATGAGATAACTCTATAGGAAGAACTAATGGAAAAGAGATCCAGTAAAAATGCAATTTTAAATATAAAAATTACAAGACATGGTACTAAATATGCATGGACTGGGTCTAGTGGGAAATAGCTTTTTATAACAGTAAGTTATATAGCAAGTAAAATAGCAATTTAAATACTAAGAGAAATGTATTCACATATTCAATGATTAAGAGCCTAAAATGAAGATTTTGCCATAGTGTGATGAAGTCTGCTGTTCTTGGGAGAATTTGAGGGTCATGGAAATTACTTCAGGGACCTGAAATCATCAGAATTAAGACTGATCATTTAAACTGGCAAGAGCGTACAGCATATGGATAAACAGCATGCCTGATTTTAAATATCTGCCATGGACAAGAAGTGTAATGTGTATAAATACATGAGATTACAAATTTCTATCACACGGAATCACAGAATAGTTGGGGCTGGAAGGCACCTCTGGAGATCATCCAGTCCCACCCCCTGCTCAACCAGGGACACCAAAAGCAGGTTTCCCAGGACCACGTCCAGCCAGGTTTTGAATATCTCCACAGATGGAGACTTCACAACCTCTCTGGCCAACCTGTTCCAGTGCTCGGTCACACTCACAGTAAAAACATGCTTTCTCATGTTCAGATGGAATGTAATGTTGTCTAATCTGTGCCCATTGCCTCTTGTCCTGTCACCAGGCACCACTGAGCAGAGCCTGGCTGCCTCTTCTTCATTTCCTCCCATCGGGTATTAACACAGATGGATTAGGTCCTCCTGAGCCTCCCCTTCTCCAGGCTGAACAGTCCCAGCCCTCTCAGCCTCTCCTCATATGAAAGACGTTTCAGTCCTCAAATGATCTTTGTCACCCTGCACTGGACTCTCTCCACAAAGTCCCTATTTTTCTTGTACTGGGGAGCTCAGAATCGGACACAGTGCTCCAGGTGTGAGTAGAAATGAAATGCTCAGAATGAACATTTTTTGGAATGGCACAGTGTCGTGTAGATGGGACAGTGGATGGCATCCAAGGATTAAATTGTTCATGTACTTGAAACAATTCCTGTATTAAAACTGATGACAAAAGACAATAGGACACCATTGACTGTGAAACAGGAGGTAGGAAGTTCAGTGTTACTAAAACAATAATTTCTGTCCTTCCTGAAGTTACAATAAAAATATAATTTGATAACATAGGCGGTATTTTATATGTTTTCCCGGTACACAGTTTTATTTGATCTTGTTGTCACATTCTGCAGGGAATAGAATAGGATGTTCTGAAAAATGTGCCAGACAGGTCTCGAGAGACTTCATTACTAAGCAACTCTAATACGCTATACTGATCATTACTAAAAAAAAATAAAGCCCTAAGTTAGGTCAAAATGACTCTGTTTCAGAATGTAATTTATAAGTCACCTCAGGAAAAGGTGGGAATAGGAATGTGATAGAAGTGTCTATGGCTTGGAAATGAAATGGAAGCACAGAGTGTACCCACGAGATGGTGAGACATACAGAACTGAAGATGCTTGTGAAGTTCATTTTGAGACATGTAGTTTTGTAAAAGCCATTTTCTTTGGTTTTTCAAAGCAAGCAACAGGTAGAAGTCCTGCTTAATTTTAGAAGTTCCAGTTCATGGGGCAAAACTCTAAATGTTGCCCAACCTAGAGCTCAAAAATATAAAGCAAAGGGAAAAAAAAACACCTTATGATTTTGCCTGAAAGCAACTTTGTGATTTTGGAGGTGTGATTCATGATTAGCATAGGGAAGGCTGCTGGCTGCTTTAATACAATAAATGGACTATTTGCAAGCCGGTACACTAAATCACAGTCATACCAATGATGAATGTAACGCGAATACTAATGAACAGTTGTCCTGATAATTCACTCAGACACAGTACCTTCACGGGATGCTATTACAACATTTAAAAAGAGCCCTGAGCTAGGAGATGTGCAGGGTAATACAGAATGTCTCTCAGGGACGACTGTGGAGACAGCATGGCACTTTGAGCGATGCCCCTTAAAGAGGTGTGCATATTTGCTGCCACGCAGGCAGTATCACCGGTGACAGCGTCAGCTCTTCCCTGCCCCATCCTGCTCGCCCAAGTGGCCACGGGGGAGACATCAGAGAGGTGCGTCTATTCCCCAAGCACTGGGAACGCCGTGAATAGGACTTACTCCTTGCTGTGAAATCTGACAATATAGGCACCTGGATTAAAAACCAGGCACGGCACACTGAATGGAGCTGTGTGTCCTGGGATAACGGGTCCTCAGGCTCCACTCAGAAAAAGAGAAAAAAAAAAATACAGCAAAGAAAGTTTTCCCATCAGGTAGCCTGGAGCACCTCAAACAGCAACAGACAGGCAGGTGTAGACAACTAAACCATGCCACCCGTCGTTGTGGGATGCCTGCCAGGAGCTGAGTGAAAGGGGTGACTAAACAGGGTCTGCTGCAGGGCTGTTACGCATCCAGGTGCTCCCAGGTACCAGGCACCACCAGGCCATCTTCCCAAAGCCCCTGCTCTCAGCTGAGACCTTAGGGAGCAGGTGATGCCTTCTTTCTTTTGCCTCTTCCCATTTCTTCCTCTCATTGCAGTCAGGATTTATAACACAGCTTCTTGCTTTGTTTTCAGATTTAGTGCTAGCTGAACTAATCTGAGAATTGATTTTACACCACATTTAATGGTGGCTACACAATTGCTTTTCATATGGAACAGGTCAAAATCTGTTATTCCAGCCTCTGATGCTTTCTTTTTTTTTTTTCTCTCTGTTACGGCCAGTATAAATATCCGCTGCTAGAGGACTAGAGCAACAGAGCAGCAGGATGTGCTGGGATAACATTTCAAAACTTCAACTATCCTGGGACCTTCGTGACCCTGTGTTGGTCTTTGTAGGCCAAGCGTATGGTAATTCCAAATCAGTCGGCCAGTTTGAGCGCTGTACTAACATTTAATGAACTTTGAATTTGCAATCACAATATTAGGCAGCTATATTAACTGCTTCATTAGAAAAACCAGCATGGTCATGAGGAAGATGTTAGAGATTTAATTTACTTTTTGCAAGGCAAACAAAAGTATGCTCCAAAGTGTGACTGACACCATTACTCACTTTGCATAGCACCTTACTTTCTAAGTGATCTTGACTGCAGTGGTCCACTCATTTTGCAAGCTGCCGCTTAATATCAGCAAAGCTATTGTGATCAACTTTCCAGGAGTATCACTAGAGTTTATTTTGAGAAATGTGCAGTGAATTTTAGAAAACACTCCGTTTGATCTTGCTGTGGAGTGTGCCTTCACAAGCATGGTATTTTTGGCCACATCTAACATCACAGAATGAAACCGTGACCTCATCATCATCAACAAGAACATCAACAGATGTTCTTCCCACCCACCTGAGTGGCACCAGGAACTCACCCATCACAGTTAGCCTATCTGCTGAGCTTACCACTCAAAGCATCCTCACTTATAAATCAGTATGACCTGAAAGCAGCCAAGAGGTGGTGGATTCGCCATCCCTGGAGGTGTTTAAAAAAAGGGTAGATGTGGTACTTGGGGACACGGTTTAGAAGTGGTTTTGTCAGGGTAGGTTAACGGTTGGACTTGATGATCTTAAAGGTCCCTTCCAATCTCAGCAATTCTATGATTCTATGATTCTACAAGAGTGAATGCGACTACTTGTGGAACGAAATATATACCTTTGTTTCTGAAACCAGTCCCTTAATGAAGACATTTACAAATCTCAGAAGTACTGCTACATTAATAACACCGTGCGAATGTGTAATCAATAGGTACGTTGAGATAGCAGGCTGAAATATTATTATTCAAACACTTTAATACTGCTCTGAGATTGCAATCACTAGAACTTATTCCCTACGCCAGAGGTGCAGTCATCTGGAACTCAGAAGCCGGATTATAGACTCCTGCCGTGGGACGTAGGACAGCACTCTATGTAAGAGAAGGGGACAAAACCTCCCGAGGCCGTCATTTCAAACTGCCCAGCCTCAGCGACGGGTTCAAGGAGCCTCTCTCAGATGAGCTGTTGCTTACCAGAGGCGCTGCCATTTCTCCTGCTGTCTGCCACAGCACTCGGGCGCATGTCCCCTCTTTGGGAACCGGCCCCTTCCAGTCACGGAGACCCAGGCCCAAAGGTGTGCGTGGTCTCATCTTCCCTGTCTGCAAGTAAAACATCTCCTTATCCACAGCCATCAGCTGACCTATTTTCGTCATCTGCTTTAGGAGGAGATTAACCTGAGCCTAAAAATATCTACTTCTCTCCCCTGACTATAAGAGGGTGAGAGTGATCAGCTCAGCTGTCTATATTTACTCTGCAGAAATATAAATTTAGGAGGGAGGAATCCCAGCTTTGCTGACAGATTTGCCACTGGGATGCTTTCAGCAAGATGTCTAGCCGCTAGCACAGCCTGGCCCTGAGGAGACTGTCGGTGGGTATGATGTGGGAACGGGGGAAAAAATGGAAGGCCCTTCAGGCTTTCCTTCTTCCCACTACTCCTTTCCTCCTGTTTCTTCATGGAAGACAACACGAAACGGCTGTTTCCTTTGAAGAAACCTGCAGAGCTGGGACTGCAGCAGCGCTAGATCCCATCTCGGGCTGACTTGCCCCTCTGTGTAGGGGAGGAGGCCAACGTGGGACCCGGCAATGTGGAGGGAGGGCTCCCTGGCCCACCAGAGACTGAGGTGTCATGAAGGAGCCGCCAGACTGGAAACCGAAATCCAAGTTTCAGCAGTGTCTTGCAGCTTTCCCTCCCCACCCCCCCAAAAAAACCCTAGGCAAGTCATTTTGTCATTAATGTACTGCAGTAGCACTGGGAGGCTCTAATTGAACCTAGGGACCCATAATGACAGAGGCAATAAAAGCAGGTAATGAACCACTCTATCTTTGCTCAGAAGAGACTGTAATTGCTCTTTGCCTCCTTTATCCCCACCTGCAAAATGCAGGCGGCAGAGACCTATCAACCTCACAACAGCACCATGAGAATGATTTCAGAAACGTTTATAAGAAATGCTTACAACCACCTTAGAAAACAACAGCCATTAAAAACCTGGCTTGTAAAGCAGTGGAGCAGTATTTGCCCATTTGTCCCATTTGCAAATAATATCCCATTTACCAGTGGCATAAATCCGTGATCCATGGCTGGCAACTGTAAGCCTTCGCTGTGCCTTTTTGGGCATTACGGGCCCAGCAACGTCTTGGCAGGTTTGCACCCAAGGGTCATTTGAAAGCTTAAGCACATTAAGCACAGAGTCTCTGCACGTTGTTTTCTACTGCTGACATCTCAAATTGAATCACTGTTTTCCTGTAATCAGGCAGTTGCGCAGCCTTTAAATTTAGGCTGAAATCTCCAGAGTGGGAAACACATGCTGATGTTTGTACCATCAGCAAAGCACCTGGATCTCCATGCTGCTTCACCACAATCATGTCTAGACCTCTCTCAGGCGAGATAAAAAACCCTACCGCTGAGTATCTCCACACCAACTCCTTCCCCTGCCTGAACTTCTCTTTCCTTGAGCTCGAGAACACCACCATTCGAGCTTTTCCCTGCCAAAAAGCCTGATGCCCAAGGGCCACCTCCTGATGAGGATGCTGCTCCCTGGGCAGGTGGTGCGCAGGCTGCCAGCCATGGCCGCTCAAGGGGCTCTCTGCAGTGGCCACAAAAGCTGCCCCCGGAAAGTGCTCCTTCCCCATACCTCCCTTTTATGCTCTGTTATGAACCCAAGGGGGAAAGACACAGTGGCTTCTGAACAGGGTGGTGACCAGAAGTAAGAAGTGACTGACCCAGAGCTGGGCAGCATTTCACTGGGAAGCAATCACACACCCGGATGGGTGCAAACGCCGTGTTTCTAAAGTATTTTTAAAATTATCTCAGTGGAAAGAGTAGCCGTGTGTATGTGACAAAGTCTTTGAAAAGCTAATTAATGACAGCGACTGAAGATGCTTAAAGAGGACACTTGCACAGTTTCTCCAGCCTCTTCTGGAAAGTCCTGGATGTGTGTCATTGTAATGGGTGAAGAAAAACTGACTGATCTGATAATTTTAGGGAGCTTTTAGAAAGGGCCTTTTTCCCTTTTGCCACACTCAAAGGTATCACTTCTATGGGACACCTACCAGAGGAGTGAGAAGTTAGGGCCATATTCATTTGCAAGTTCTGATGCAGACTGGGATCCCCTAACAGTAGCTGCTGCAGAAACCCGCACCACGCAGTCCAGGCCCAGAACACTACGTTTTAATTTCTTAAGTAGATTCCTGTTAAGAAAGCTTCTTAGCTCTCTAAAATACTTGAATATTACAGCATTTTCTTTTACGCACCACACCTGCTGAATCTCCTGCCCTTTGGGAGCTCCGGGCTGTATTGCTCCACCCTGACTGTGGGACTCAATGCAAAGATGAAGCTGCTGACAGCACTGACTTCCCAAAATGCTGGACTAAAGAGGTGTCTGTATTGCTGTACGTGCATATCTGAAATGAGTACAGGCTATGTTGCACCACCTGTGAGAAGGCTTAAGTGCTATAACCCGCCCCACTCCATGCAGGAGGAACAGCACAGCTCATACAAGACGCTTGCAGAAATGGTAAAATTGTCTCTATGCTGAAGAGCCCTACTGACTGTTTTATTAAGATCCTGTGAAAAATGGGACTTCCAGCAGAAATAGCTAATTCCCTACCTAGGAGAGATACAAAAGCTCGCCATCGACATATGTAACACCTAACTAATTTACAGCACTGACTGTTTCTTCTGAACAAAGTACAACAGAAATACGTATTTCTGAACTAGCGATGTAGAGAAAAATAGACTTCTAAGTTATTCTGACCAGGGTACAATACACTTATCTAAATCTGAGCTAGTTTTGCAGAAAAATTGCTAGGAACTTCTAAAATATGATTCATCTCATCCTTAGGCAGGTATCAAAAGTAATTCTAATGAACAGCACTGCAGAAGTACTTATTTCCTTTCAGTGGCCATAAAGGGAGTCTAGATAACTAACTTTGACATATTTGTCTATCTAAAAATGTCACCGATCCATCCTGTCCATTTTCCAAGGCTTTGCTGTAGATGCAAGGTTTTTGATACGGGCCAAACCACCGTGCTCATTCTGCAGCAGAGCATTTCCACATCCCAGAATAGGTAAGAGCAGCAGCAGATTTGGGGGAGTCTAGTGGAGTCTTGTGGCCCTAGTGAATCCCTGTGATTTTTTGAGTATGCTTCAGTCAGGAGCCTGTGTATTAAGAACTTCTGAGCTAAAAGATTGAATTTTTTTAAACAATGCAGCCCCACAGCTAATCATGTGTCCGTGATTTCAAGGAAACTAGAGGCAAATAACAGCAATACCATGAGGTGGACTCCACCTCCCCCACTCACGCTAAGGGTTGTACAGAAAATTAGTTCAGGCTAGATGCCTATGCTTTACCAGCTAAACTTAAGTAAAATTACAACTCTGGTCCAAGCTAGTTGTCTAGGCTGATGCTGCCACAAGCACCTCTTTCAACACGTCTGGAGACCTAGCTTCTGAACAGCTGAGAATTCGGGGAGTAGAATTCCAACCAAAGTGGTGGTTGGTAACTGGTGGTAACATGTGGCAGGAGGAGGGAGCAGAGAAATATATCAAACATCTGAGAAATATTGAATTTTAGTATTCACCTTATCTTAGTCATTCAATGTCCATTGCAATGGAAGTGTCTGCGTAAGCTGTGATAAACCTTAGGAAAACGCAAGAGAAGGCGATACATAAGAGCAGCACACCTCCCTTGACTTCCACGTTAAACTTCTATACGCTGCATAAAGCCCAAACCTATCATTTCTATATTAACTGGCTTTTGCCTTAAATTGCAAAATCACAACTTAGGCTTGAACTTGGACGGTCAGCATTTCACAGAGAACCTCCCTGGGTCTTTCCATGTGCCCTTTCACGAAGGAGGCACTAACGCTTCCAAGCAAAGTCAACAAGCCACGCTGCCTGTCTCCACTCTGAGGAATGGACTCAGGAGCCTCTTCTGGGCAGCTGATAGAGATGAGTAACAGAAAAGCTCTGCCTCTACATGTGAGACTGCAGTTCCAGCTCTCCCTGGGAGCAACCCAGGAAAACCTACCAAAGAGCCATTTTCCCTTTTCAGTGTCTCCTAAAATTAACATTTGTCTGCATTTATTATTCATTTAGTTATATTCTTATACGAGACTTTTACCCACAGGTTCTGAGAGGCTGAATACATTCTTTATCACGTTTTACTAAACCAGATTAGAGTCTGTTTAAAAGGACTCTGTTTTGAAGTTCTCCCTCCCCACCTGCAGTTCCCCTGCAGCTTCACAGGTGCTAATGGGGAGAAGCACAAAATCAAGAAAACCCCTTTAGGTGCGTTCAGCTCAGTGCTGTCTCAGCTAGTTCTCACCATTATAGGGAAACATCACCATTAGGGGAATTTTCTTAAAATACTTTTTTTTTGGAGAAATTTCGCAGCAGCTGCAGGTGCATGGATAGGTTGTGAACAGTGAGTGCCTTAATGTTAAGTGTTGCAATAAAATCCTGGCGTACTGGTGAAGTTACTGTCTCCTCATTACTCTGACTTCACCAGCCGCCTTAGAGGAGGATAATTTGAGCATGCCTCCTGCTACAGAAATAGCCTGGGCACTTCCCTTTATCAAAGACCACAGCAGACACCATGACTCAGTTTGAGCTGTTAAAAAGGAAGATGTACACAAACCATGTTAACTGCTTTCTTCAGATGCTACAAATGGCACCTAGTGCTGTTCTCTCGCAAACAGTTGGCAAGCTCCCTTTTTGATCTACGGTGATCAACCTTCACCACCTTCATGGCTGAGTTAAATTCATCAGGAATAAACGCCAGGCCTGTTTTCTCCCCTGCTCGTGAGCTAGGGGATCTCATTATTTTCAGAATATTCATTAGGCTCTCTACTTACTCTAAAAATAGTAGGGTTTTTTTTTCACAGCCGAGTGACTAGTGGGCAGCAGATTCATGCATTTATCTGTTCCACAATACAAGATCTGATAACTACATGTACTCAGACACACTGCCTTCAAGAGACAGTTGCCATAAATAGACTCCACCTTACAGTATTTGACATTGTCAAAGCACTGGTTAACATTCACTAATAGCAATTACCTAATTCATCTTCAGGGCAACCCTGTGAGCTAGGTAAAACTGATATAATTAACGCATGAGTAAAATGAGATTTAGGAGTTAAGTCAGTTGCCTGGGCAGAGGCCTTCATGGTCTAGTGGATTAGACATCTGTCTCTCCAACCAAAGAAGTTGAGTCTAATCCTTTTTCTGACATTGATTTGCTGTGTGACCTTATGGAAAGTCAATTAACTTCTCTGCCTCAGCTGCCCTAGAGATAATGATGCTTACCTACCCGGTGACACATGGGTGTTTGGAAACTGTACTAAACGATACTTTAATGTACTCTTAAGGCCTATCAGTGGAAGAGGTGAAACTTTAAAGCTTCCTAGCTTTAACGTCCTTGCTGTCTTATCTAATTCCTCCTCCCCACACCAGAAATAGCTTGGGGGTAAAGAGGAATTTCTTAGGCTAAGAACCTGCTAGCAAAACTGCGGCTGACATCACGAAATTTCATCAGATCCTGTTTGACCAGCAAATTTATTTAGAGTACGGGTCATCGCTAGAATTGCAATGGAAAGTTTATTTTAAACTCAGCCATGGAAGAAGCCAGCATCCTTCCCATGCTACCATGAGGTAATGAACAGACTGCCACGGCCATCTCCACCGCGCGCTCCTGATTCAGAGGCAGCGGAGCCTGGTTGCAGAGGCCCGAGAGCCTGCGCTGATGCCCAGTTCCCTTGTACCTCTAAATGAGGTTCCTGTGGGATGCTTTCTACAGGCGGCCTTATCACTAGCAGGGGTGCAAGCCTGGAGGGAGAGTACCCGTGTACACGCACCTCCTGCAGCAGATCCACCTGATCTTGCCACCTCTGAGCGCTGCAGCATTGTACTTAAGAGGAGGACAACTATAACCTGCTCTCTTCAGTTCATTACAAGCCATGCTTGAACTTCTGTCCTCTCGCCAGCATAGCTTTTCATGTCGTGCCACAGGGCATTAAGAAGTATTACTTCTGCAGCTGGCATTTGAACTGCCCGGCAGGTATCTCGGCTGGTGGTGTGTGCATGTAACTTTATATCCCTTTTCCCATATTCGACCTTGCCTTTAAATTATTTCTACAAAATAGTTCTACATATAACGCTGCCTAGGCCCGTAAAATCTCCCACAATTCTCATACAGCAAGAAACCACTCAAACGGGACAGAAGAATTTACCTTTTACATTTACCTTTATTTCTGTGAGCAAGATTAACATTCCTTCTTTTTAATACTGAAGGAAGCGTCAGGTTTTTTTTTTCCCCCTTTTGCTTGCTGAATTATAGCAAGTGCGGCGAATGCTCATGCAGCCAGAAAAATAATAACCTGCTCCTGCCTCTGATGCGGCACCGACCGCTTCTTGGCATCACCCCTTCTGCTGCCGATCCGCCCGTGCGGCGGCTGCGTCGCTCCGCCGCCCCGCTCTCCCCACCCTCTGACCAGTTAGCGCCCGTCTCCTCTCCGCCCTCCCAGCTCTACCGATAATGTGTTTAACATTTACATTTGATGCTATTCCTTGAGGCTTTGCGAAATCTTTCGTGGAAAGAAGACCATTAAAAAGAAACCCTTTGGGGAAAGACAGGGAGGAAAGCTGAAGCAGAAAGGGCATGTGCTTGTGTGTAATACACCCCTGCAGGCTCTGTCTCGCTGCAAGCCTGAAGATGACTTAATGCAAACCCGTACTGCTGTAAATAGGGAATAAATATTGTATTCTCCTAAAATACATCTGGGCTAATTCAATAAACCCTGACTTATTGGCTGCTACTTGTGCAAACATCTGCATATTAAATCCCAATAAATTACTAATGAGCTGTCAGATCAGTAATACAGATATTCCCAAGGCTGAAAGGCTGTCTATAGCTTGCCTCTATATATTTACTTTCCACAGAGGCTGCCGGTGTGGACTAGCACAGGCCAAATGGCTTCACGTCTATGCATTGTGGAAGAACTTAAAGGCGACTTGTAGCAGCTTATAAAATATACTCTGGGATGTATACCGAGTGTGGCAAGGAGCATGAACTAAAACCGTGTTCAGCCCTCACATGCCTAAACACTTTTCAGTGTTGGTTTTTTCCCTGGTTAAAATGACCTGTGTGCTAACAGGTGATGAATATGTAACACATTTCACGCAAGCAGAACGTGTAATTGCATTCAGACAGATTGCTGGGTTCTTTTCAATGCTGTTGAAGACTGTACTCCTTCTAAGCGTTTGTAGCGTATCTAGTAATGTTACCTCCTGCACTTGTGTGGTTTTGGGTTTGTTTTTTTTTGTCTTAGTATATGGAGAGTTAGAACCTGTACCTTACTGCACCTAGTCTGCTAATGCATTGAAGTACCCACTTAACTTTAAGGTTGAGCATCAGATCTCTGCTGCATCAGGCTCCTTGTTTAAATATGTAGCTTTTAGTTTTATATTGCATATTTTGCAAGATTTCATAAAACTACCCAACACCCCAACTCTATAATCTGCACTAGAGACCAACAGATGTGACTTCAACTTTATCTATCAATACAGTAAAGGATATGTAATACCAGGAAGGGCAGCTTATTTTTTATCTTAATTCCTTCCAGTAGCTTTTGTTTAACCCTATATACAATGACAGTTTCCTGTGAGATGTCTTCCCATTTTTAAGTTTAGAATGGAATATAATGCATATAATTTTTTTTAAGTTGAGTGTAAAGGTGTACAGACCTTCAGATTTATATTGGCTTTGCTGTAAATTAATGTGGCTGAAGTAAACAGACACACTTGAACCGGCAGTGACCTTGTAAAATACTGGTGGCTATTCAGATGAAACTGGGTCTATCTGGATTGGAAGAGGGAAGGGAAATCAGTTCATCTTAAGTTTGGTAATTTGGAAATCGTTACTGTAAACAGTGTTTTTACTTCTTAGTATGATCACTAGAAGACAATGCATAGCCAGTATTAAACCAGGGCAGATACAGATGATAAAGGCGAAGCTTAATCTTGCTAGGATTAGTGACTCTAAATTGATACAACTGAAAAAACATTGAAAAATGCTGAAGTTAGGTGGCTTCGGGGACTAGCAAAATGCCTTGCCTGGTAATTTTCAAAAGTCTTTAGAGACACTGATTGCACCTGGAACCTCTGATTTGATTACCGAAATAAAAAATGTCTACTGTAGTAGCCTCATCTGTACTTTAATTAAGAGCTTTGTATTTAAATATAACCATCTGATCCCCTGAGGTTATTTTTAAAGTAAGCTTCTGGCAAGGCAGCAGTGTGGTGGATTAGAGGCTTGGAATTGAGGAAAAAGCATCGTTCACCATACAGTGTAGAATAATGTGTGCCTATATACAAATACATGGGTATACAACATCACGTAACAAGATATAGGACTGGATTTATTAAAGCCAAATGGAAAGATATTTCCTCTTTTAATATTCTAGATCTCTTTTAATATATGCGATGTAGAGATATTGCACTGCAGTCTGATTCATGTAAATACCACAGTAGCGCATCAATCTGATACTGTCCAGTGAAAGCTCCATTTTTCTACAAATGTAAAACCAAGTTATCAACTTAGCTGTCTGCATCTACTACTCCGTCTAACAGCGGCTGTTACACTTGATGTGGATATGTAACACATATCACCCAGCAGCTCACCGTTTATCACAGAGCACGCAAGCACGAGCCGAAAGGCAGCAGTGCCAGAAAAAGCACTGCAAACGAGCAGCAGGGTAGCAGCAGGGGTGGCAGACTGGGGGTGCTAATGAGCAATGTTAAGAGGGAAGGGGTGGGGAAAGGGAGAACTATCCGTACAAGACACGCCGGAACCTCAAAGCCAGATAACAACAGATTTTTCCAGCTCTTATTTCAGAGGACAACTTACAGCTTCCAAATTTTAATGGGCAAGCATGCGCATCCATGGGGAAATCTTCAAGCTGCATGGGACATTCAGCAGAGATGGTCAATCTGTGAGGGGGTAAAAAGAAAACACATCATTTTTTTTCGGCACCTTCCCTTTAGGCCTCTCACCGCAATACACGAGTGCTGACACAAGCAAGCTTTTCCTGAAGGCTCCTCGCTCCTGCCGAAATCACAGCAACCCCCGGTTAAACTGAACGCGAGATAAGCCAGGTGGACCACTGTGTGTGCATGCTGTAGGCCTTATCTAGTAACGCTGAGACACGTGAACTGATTTTATTTATGATGTAAGCTGTTCCAGTAAGATCATTCTTTCTTATTAGTACATGAAGGAACTCCTGTGCTGGAACTTCTGCCATGCACCTTATTCTTATATGCCTTCTGTAGATGCTGCAACTGGACTGGGAATTTGAGTGCTGAGTACAGCACCGTTACAGACATAAAGAAGCACTGACTTTATATATAGATGTAACTATTTAAATACATAAACCCAAATATTTTAAATATATTATACTTATAATATAATAAAATAATAAAATAAGTAATAATAAATAAATAAATAAAAAATATACTCTATTTTAAAATATTTAAATATTTTAAATAAATAAATGTATATGAAAGTATTTATATCTATATATAAAGTCATATATAAAGTCAATGACATATTGACCAACCTGGTCTAGTGGGATGTGCCCCTGCCTATGGCAGGGGGGCTGGAACTCAATGATCTTCAAGGTCCCTTCCAACCTAAACCATTCTATGATTCTATATATACATATGACTTAAATAGCACTACAGTTAGTTTCTGTGAAAATCACATGGTATCGGGGCAGTCTACTTCAGTTCAACATACCGTGACTTACCTGGGCACCTTGTCAGGAAAAAACAATAGGGTTATTTTCCCCCACTGTACTGTCCTGGACCACCCTGCCACTACGTGGAAATTCTTGAACTATAGTGGAAATAGACATATCCCGTGGATGTTCTGTATGACTGACAGATGAAGCTGAACACAAACAAAAGTCTAGGGTAAATTTCTGAGCAGTGCAGTATCAGTTCTATTGCTGTCCAATATATCAAGAGAGCCAAAGCTTACTTTTCTAGGTACACGCAGCACATAGCACAATGAGAATCTGGTTTTGATTAGGGCATCTTGATATTTGCATAATACAGATGGTTTGCTCAGGATAGTGAGGATGCAAATCTCATTTTACATTATGAATGCCCTTATGCCTTTCTTGTTTTATGCTGCTTTTCTGCCTCAGAGGCGTCAGACCAGAGATACCCAAAGCCTCACAGACTGCCCGGTGCTGGGGTGGCGCTGGGCTCTGCTGGAGGGCAGCCTGGTTCCTCACCAAACCGCTGCCCGGGGGGCAAAAATCTGCAAAGAAATCCACAACACCCTGCCACCAGAACGCAAAAGTACCCTTTCCTATCACAACAGCCGCACGTAGCCATACTCCCCAGCTATATATACTCACCTCTTCATATTAGCACACCAAAGTGAGTATTCTTGCTACAAGAACTTCTATCCAAAGGGATCGTAAAGGGTAACAATCTGTCTGTGTACAGATGGCACAGCGTTCAGCCAGTCCAATTCAATGCAACACAATGATGCCTTGCCGGGGCACTCCAGCTACATGGACAATAAATTGGGGGAAACAGCTCCGCTCTCTGCCAACGCACAGAAATTTGGAGCTTTACCAATAGCTGGAAATGGCAAAATAAGCACAGAGAAATGCAATAGTATCGTTGGCCAGAGATTGTATCATGGTGAGCTGGGAAACAGGGAGGGAAAAGGCAAAGTGCAAACAGTAATAGAAAATGTAAAGATAATACACCATATAAAGTAAAAGGAAAAAAAAATCCAGTTTAGAACAGAGATAATGTATCATTTGGTAAGAACAGACAGGAAGTCTACAATATAGAAAAGAAATTACTGAGGCCTGAGATACTTGCCCTTAGGCAAAAGTGATCTAGGGAGTTTATTTTTGTAAAAGAAATTTTAAAATTGCTAAAATACAGAGTTGTCTGCAGTGGAGACTGCCCTTGGGCACCAAAGCCAGCAAAGCCACAGTCACTGACAGCACTACATGGATGAATTTAACAAACTGGTTCTAGTAGCATCCTGCCCAGAACCTGCATCCTTTTCATAAAAATCACTCTAATGGGCACTTGAAAGCAAGGCTGCCATCCCTCAATGCGTCGTTATATTTTCTGTACTAAGTACTGCAAATTTAATTTTCCTGATAAATTCAGAAACCTTGCTCCAAGTGCCATAAGAAAGCCGGCGTGTTTTACTGCAGTCCATTCTCCTGTCTCTTTGTCTACCAACAGTTCAAGTATGTTGTTTCAAAGGCTGCAGCTTGACAACATTTTAATACACAGTTGTCATCTGCAAACACCAAAGGAGGGGATCCCTGCATCCATCTTACCCAGAGAGCAGCTGTGGAATCAGGAAGTGAAGGAAGATTTAATGCAGAATTATGAATAAGACCTTCTGTTTCATCTGATTGTCCTATGAATTGTATCCTGCTGCCTGCATCTCTGGAAATAACCCTTGCGTGTAATGAGGAAGACTGTAGACATTCCTCAGCTGTAAATGTGGAGGAGAAGTGAAGATGAGGTGCAGAGAGACCATGACCTAGTGGAATTTAATTAAGTCCCTCCAGAAATTATTTTTGCCTCTCTTAAATGAAAGGGCAGCACATAAGGCTGGAGGGCACCTGGCTGCCGCTACCCGTGTCAGAAGCCACAACGACCCTGGTGATGCCATGGCTGCTCCTGTGCCCCCTCTGAATTCCTCATCTAGCAAAAGGCGGCACATCCCTTCGAAGGACGGTGCCTGGTGCAGTCTTCTGGGTCGAACCCAGAGGTAGGGAGAACCGAGCTTAGCAGCTGCAAATGTGCTTGGGTACAGCCTTTCCTTTCGTTAACATGAATTCTTTGGATGAAGCAGCTCCTTTTGCTCGTTATTCATGATACCTACGTGCTTCTGTCCTTTTCCCGTGCCTCCATCCTAGGGCCACTCCTAGCCTGGCCATCTTGAACGAATGAAATGGCTATACGTATTTGTTACATGCTATTCTTAAAAGTACGTAGCTGAGCCTCCTGTGTAAATTTAAAATGCTCAGCGAATACTCTCCCAGCTACCTCTTGCAAAGCGTGCATTAGCTGAGGCATGTGAAGCGTCGTGTAATGGGCAACGCAACACAAGACCTGACCGTGGGTTCTGATACACCGCATAAATGTCCGTACCCTGAATTTCTGCAGAGCGCTCTGTGCCCAACAGGAGCTGTTTTTCATTACTGGGTGGGGGCCTGAAAAACAAGAGTCACTAAATTGACTCCTGGTTCAAAGAGACTGGATTTTCTACCGCATGCAGGAAAAAAAAGCAGCACGGCAGCAGTCTCGCACTCTGGGGGCTGGAAGCATCGGTCACTGCGTACAGATTTCCTCCTAGGTGCAGAGCACAAACTACATGTTCACATCGTAGCTCCAGGAGTCACAAAAGAAATTGATATCTGGGTCTGCTCCTTCAAATATCACCTGGGGTGATATTTGCACACTTTGGCTTTTAATGTTGTCTTAAAGCTTAGGTACCCTTTGCATACCCTAGTTTACACAGCTGATTATAACAAAATTACTCCCCGTTTGCATTTAGCGAAAGAAGAGAAAGGAGGCTTTGGCATGCGTATATGAAACAGCCTTTGCCTAATCCTTTTAACATGGTGACTCCAGAAGGATCTTGCTGTGCTCACTGCAGCACAGTTATCTCAGCTAGAGACAGTCTCCAAACCAGGATTTTTCTGTCACAGCACAAGCACTGTTCAAACTGCAGTTCTTTCCAATAGAAGCATTTAAAAGCTTCCCTCCTCCGCCATCATTCCGTCTTAATAAAAGCCCTATGGGATTAGTTTCACTCAAACAGAGTTTTTTGACAAGATTATAAGTGGCTGTTAAAGGTCCTTTACAATGGGAGGATGAAACTCTGATTTTATTGAAGTTAATGGTAAAATTCTCCCTGACTTCAATGGGGCCGGTATTCACCCAAAATATGTAACAAACCCTGGGTACAGCTGCTGATTTATTATTAACGACAAAATCTCACTTTCATAATGCTCCAAATACTTACACTGCTATCCAAATGTTAATCAACCAACAAAATGCTACAGCATACCTTAACTATCTGAAAAAAATAGAAGTTGGGTCTAAAAATTATTTCACTTATCATCCATAATTGTACATGAAAGTTTCATCAAAGCTTCATTATGTATAGCCTTTACTTTAAGAACATAAAGTGATTACTGATGTTCTGTTTCAACAAAATATAGACACGTAAGTGAACACCCATCTAAGAAAAGCACCGCAATTCAAGCAGCAAGTCTTCTTCACTCCAGAAAAGTCACCTTCATCTGTTTCCCACTGGAGAATTAAGTAAGCCGATGCTTTCAAGAGGCCGTTGCTTTTTAACGGTGGGGGGAGAAGGAGGTGTTAAAGTCAAGGATGCGGCGAGGAAATAAATGCAGATGTTCGGGAGCCAGACATCTGCAGCAAGTGTGCTGCAAGGAGAGCACAAGGAACTCTGTCCCACAAAAGCCTGTTTTAGGGGGCTGCAGGGACCGCCCCGCTGTTCCCGTGATTTCCCTTAAGGCAAGGAACATCTGCTCCTACTGGTGGGAAAAGAGCTGGGAGACTGAGCAAAGCTATCATCTCTCCGCTACCCTGGAAGTGCAGAAAACACTTTCCGGAGTATTATCTGCAGCTGCCAGGCAGGAGGTGAGGGCAGTCACCTGCCCCGGGAGCCAACAGCCAGCCGCAGAAACACGCGCTTTCTTATCAGCTACTAGCTTGAGTATGCAAACAAATTAAAACAGAGAGCTTGAGAAGGAGAGGGGAGCAGAAAGGCAGAGTCACCGGTGGCTTTTGGGAGAAGATAAGTGTTGAATAACAAGAGTTAGTGATGAAGGGGACACAAGGAACGTTTTGTTGGCTCTGAGGTGGTGGGTCCAGAGAGATAGGAAATTCTTCTGCCTGTTTGCCCTAATCCCCAAACCAGCTACGTCTTCTTAGTTGTTTATTTCTGTGCACTGCCCTTGTCCCTGACTAAAGGGAGCGTTTTAATGCTGTGCTTTGGCCCTGCCTGTGCTGGCAACCCGTACCCACTGTGGGGCTCAGGCCAGAACAGACGCAGAAGAGCCAAAGTGCCTTTCCCAGCACGAGGCCACCCATCACCATTTTTCTTAAAAAAAGGCAAAATGCTTGCTTGAAACTCATCTCAAACCCATCTCAACATGTCCCCGACATGCCAAAAAAGAGTTAGGTGGATCCAGGCTTACCCAAGCCATACCCTACCCCAAGGGGTTGGCTGGCATCCTGCAAACGGAGACTTTAGGGTTGGGTCAGACCCTCCTCAGGAACCAACTCCAGGAGGAGCTTCCCTGGGTACCTGCTCCGACAGGACCTCGGCAGAACAATTTGAGCCCCTGTGGCATCTCCAGTACGCACTCTTGCACACTCATGTGGATAAGAGAATAATAGAGAGTTGCTGGTTTGGGTTGGTTTTTGTCAAACTGTGAACACATTGTTAGGTTTGTGAAATTACTCATTTAGCCTTGACTCAGGACACAACTATTCACCCATTCTCCCACTGTGATGACTAGGGAACACTTCTATAACCAAACCGTTAGTGCTTTCAAAGGGTTTTAAAGCAAGAGTGTTTTCAGGCCCCAGCCCAGTAAGTGTGTAGTCCAAGGGAACTAATGTCTCCCTGTGTTCCTTAAGTAAATGTAATGTATAAATGAGCATATATGTATACACACACACACACATATATGTGAAGACCTTTCTTGGTTCTGAAGCACTTCCCATACAGTCCTAACAAACCCTGTTGATGGTGGTGATAGTGGGTCACCTAAACACAGCACAGAAGCGTTAGGATGTGGATACACGTTCAGTCATGGTATCGACAGCTGTAAGAGTCACCCTGAAACCCTCTCCTGGCTGGGTGACTGCCTGCAGCCTGGCTCAGGGGGAGAGAAGTGATTATTCTCAGTAACTGAAACACTGCCCTGCTCATGAATCTCCATCACTGTGTTGGATAAGGGGCCAAAATAAGGACTCAGGGCCTCCTTGTTCTGCACCACTACATGGGATGTGGAGACAGTTCAACACTGCTTCTTATTTGTAATGCTGGTTGTACACTCGTTTCCTTGGAATCCACCACACAAAGTGAACACAGAAGAGAAATTAAAGCTAGGAGCTGGAGCGAGGTGGTCTGCAGAAATTTCTATCTTAGCCCACTTTTCCTTCATAACCACTCTGCCAAGAATACTACCCTTTCCCAACTTCCCTATGATGCAGAGATGCGTTATCTTTATATGACACTGAAATGTGCTTTGAAAATGCCACAGAGAAGGGACTATGGAAGACTAAGAGCTCCAGTTACTGATGTTTTTGTGAGCTGTGAATACATAATTCAGATGCATGGTGTACTTGATAGCAAAACTCTCATTTTAAGCAAACCAAATCCTTAGCATAGCTTATGCTGAAGTGAGAAAACCAGACTTTAATTGCCTAGATTAACTGTGCTGAAGACTAGGTTATCCTGAGATGATCTGAGGTGGATGGGATTGATCTCAAAAGTTGTGCCACTATAGGAAAGACCTCCCTGCACGTGGAGTACTTTGGCATACCCAGAGCACGCTCTTAGATGTGGGCGGGGGGGGATGTTCAGCCTCTAGAGACAGGAAAAATGGAGAAAGCCAATAAAATAACCAATAGGGCACTTAAATTATCTGATCTTTGGAGGGTTGTAGAAAGAATCACATTTCTAGCTCCTGGTAAAAGTTTATAATAGAGGTAATACCTTTCATTCTCCAGTATTTCTTTAATATGCATAAAACCAATGGATGGAACACTGAGTTTATGCTTATCCATCCTTGCCATACAAGGTGTCTAATGAAGTCCATAAACAAAGTAAAACTTGCTGGAAGAAACTCTGTTTTTTATCAGACTTACTGGTGCAGTAAAAAACCCAAGCTTTTTGGCAGTCAACTCCTTCTTTAGGTTCTCTGCCTACAAACCTTGCTTTCCTAAAGAAACTTTAGACCAAATGCAGCTACAAATGCTACAGCACAATATCACACCCATGTACTTGACAGTTTCACTGAAAAACCTCTTCAAGCTTTCTCTCCTTGCTGGTCCCTTATACATGATGAACTCTGCTTGACACCCCATGAGGAAGGCCTTCAAATCTCTCCTCTGCAGTAGCTCCTATTTTTACTAAATTCTTGAATTAAAACCCCCAAACCTAACTAGTACTAGCAATGCTAAGAAGCTGATGCAGTTATTGATGCAGGTAAACTGGGAAACAACATCTCAACCAGACCACATTTCATTATGCCATGCCACACGTTTCCCCGAGTCTGCACATGCTACATGTTTTGACTATGACCTCCTCATCAACATGGCCCTTTGGTGGCATGTTCAACTACGTGCCAACTGCAATAAACACACTTGTTCTAGAAGTGCTATGTAAGACTGAACTATGAGCTTCTCCCTGGCTCTCAAGAGAGGCCAGTCCCAGCTACTGGCAGAACTCACTGGTGACGGCAATGCCCAGTTCCACCTGGCCACACAGGGAGTCATCTGACCCTTGCTTTCAGCGGGGTAAAACCCAAGCACATGAGGGAGAAGGCAGCACAGAAAGCTCCTGCAGGCACCCTAGGTGATGGAGGCTAAGGACGGTGATGGACACAGTCCACCCGTCCTCCAATTTTGATACCACCTGTTAGACCATTTGATCAATGCAGGTTTTCTGACGGGCCAAAGGGGCTTTTGTTCCTCCATTTCTGCCTGTCAGTATGGCACACATTCCCCCTTGGATGAGGGTTACCTGGCTGCACAGCCATCCTATTCCTTCCTTTCAGTTCACAAAGCCTTTATATTTGTATGGGCAGGCACAAAACTGCCCACAGTATTTTCTACAGAGAAAAATGAGCTGGATTTAGAAAGTAATAAGGGACGGGGGCACCAGATGGGTAGTACCAGCCCATTTGGGCTCTCTCACATCTAGACTGGGATGCACAGACACAGGAGGGTAGGTAGCAGGGATTATGATCTGGCAACCCTAAATACAGAGCTGAAATCCTTCGTTATTTTCCACAGTTCAGACGAACGATCTAGAGGTCCAACATATCTCACCAATTTCCTTTCAGCCACTCGCATTTAACCCCAGACTCTTCTTATTCACCTCACATTTCTATGTCCACCTCCCAGGTCACTTCTCATCCAGATCTCCTGCCTTTTGTGTAACTTCAATGCTCCTCCACACCTCTGTGTGAAAGGGGCATGCCTCAAGGGATTTGATGATACGCTCTTTCCCAGGGAAACGTGCACACACCTATTTGTACGTACCCCTATTGGTACATGGAGGAGGTTGTTCAGCCATCTAAGCAGGACGTTATTATCTGAGTTTTTTTGCCTTGCTTCCAAAAAGCTACATGCTCTTGATCAATACAGCCGCGAAGTACCAGGTGAAGGGTCAGGCTGCGGGTGCTCGCCACTCCAGGGAAAGAGCCCTCTGATCCCTCAGCTGTTTCACACCACACACAGTCATTAAACAGGCCTCAATTTACCATCTGTTCGCTATTTATACCACCACCAGGGCTAGCATCTGCTACAGCATAAGCACCTCTTTGCTACAGTGCAACCTGAGAGAAGGAAGGGCAGAATCTCCTGGCGACATTTGACTGTCCCCACGCTAAACCATGTTCAACAATGTACTCAGCTCCTTCTCTCCAGCCAGATTTCCCCAGGATGAAGACATGGTTTTGCAGCTGGATGGGAGCTCCATGTTCCTATCAAGACCAGTGGGGTACTATTTCGCACAGGACATGTACCCCTGTGCTCTTGCATGCAAACAGAGATGACGGAGCTGTGCCTACACCTCAGTGACGGGTCACCTCGGTGACACCTTCAGAAGAGACAGAAAAGCAAAAGCAGGTGGAATGGGTGAGATACATATTCTACCGCTGGACTGAGGAAAACTAGAAATAGTGGTTTGAGTTTAATTGATGCTGAAATCAATTTGCATAACTGATGTTTTTAAGATGCACAGTTAACAGCAAAAACATAATAGGTATTTATTATTTTAACTAAGGAGGCTTTGCTAATTTTCCTTATCTTTAAGCTGAATCTCGAAGTCAAAACATAGTATTTTTTTTACACGGACAGGACACACAGGTGCATTCACCACTGAAGAGATGACTGTGGAGCAATGAGACAACCTTATGAAATCTGACTGAGCCATTAAAATAATCCAGGGTTTTACCATCCCTTCTGGTCCCCCTGAAATTCTTGACAGGAGTATGCAAAAGGAAAGCCAGCCTTGCTTGCAGAAATTCTTCCTAGGCTTTTATACTGGATATAGTGCATATAATGGACACAACTTCAGGATTTTAGCTAGAGCCTGGTGAAAAAGACTTGCTTCATCATTTAGAGCAACCAGATAGAAATAAGTTTGGAATTTTTTGAATGATAAAAACATGACTGTAAGATATAAATTTGTGTATGTGGTTTCAGGAAATTTTAACTTAACAGTAGGAAATGGAATAAGTCACGCTGAACACCAATAGAATCATAAAATCATAGAATGGTTTAGGTTGGAAGGGACCTTAAAGATCATCTAGTTCCAACCCCCGTGCCGTGGGCAGAAACACCTCCCACTAGACCAGGTTGCTCAAAGCCCCATCCAGCCTGGCTTTAAACACTTCCAGAGATGGGGCCTCCACAACTTCTCTGGGCAATTTGTTCCAGTGCCTCAACCACCCTCAGAGTGAAAAATTTCTTCCTAATATCTATTCTAAATCTTCCAGTTTGAAGCCATTACCCCTTGTCCTATCATTACATGCCCTTCTAAAAAGTCCCTCTCCAGCTTTCTTGTAGGCCCCCTTCAGATACTGGAAAGCTGCTCTAAGGTCTCTCCGGAGCCTTCTCTTCTCCAGGCTGAATAACCCCAACTCTCTCAGCCTGTCCTCATAGGAGAGGTGCTCCAGCCCTCTAATCATCTTCGTGGCCCTCCTCTGGACCTGCTCCAGCAGGTCCATGTCTTTCCT
>VUYV01000101.1:2085421-2101959 GCA_008711295.1 Anarhynchus alexandrinus | reverse complement strand
TGCAGAGTAGAGGGGCAGAATCACCTCCCTTGACCTGCTGCCCACGCTGCTTTTGATGCAGCCCAGGATGCAGTTGGCCTTCTGGGCTGCAAGTGCACATTGCCGGCTTGTGTTGAGCTTCTCATCAACCAACACATAATAAGATCTTTTAGAAAGTAACTGAGATGTCCAAATGCAATGTCTTAAGACTTCTACAGAACTGAGTAGACAAAAGACTAGAAACAGGCACTGCCACTGGACTACTCATTAAATAGCAAGCCATGTGCACGTTTTCATCTGCAGCATCACACCAAGACTGTAGAAAGGGACCATCCTGTAGAAAGGCTGAAGAAGCCACGTAGACAGGAATGGAATGGGACAATGAAGACTATCCCTACCCATGCCCATTGCATGACTTTACTCAGCTGTATACATTAGTATTTTGATTTGGTAAAGCCTTCAGAGAAGGGCAAATTACCAAGAATTTCCTACAGTGTAACTGTGGTATAACATGATCCGGCATTAATTTCTCACTCCACCATAATATGTTCATCTGATCAGATGTTTCTGAAGCATCTTAGACCAGACCCTTCCTGTCTTCTTTTCTGAAGCAGCTTGGAGCTGCTCTCCAGCCTCCCTAAGCCCTTTATTCCTCACATACATGCTTTCACTTTTTGACTGCTTCAGATATCTATATCCCAACCTGCAGTACCTTTTAGTTATTCCTGAGTGACTATCATCAGTACCAAGTATCCTGCTCTCCAAAACCCTTCTACCCCCATTTCTTGCAAAACCCTCTCTCACCTAAGCCCTCAATGTGTCTTCCTGATCCTCCACTCTTGACTCAGCCACAGGTACCCGGCACCCACCAGCAGCTCGCTGGCCTCTGGCATCCCTCGCTAGACACCCCCTTCCTCACCTACATTCTGTGGGCTCTTTCCTTCATCTAAACAAGCAAAGGCAGGATTGCAATTCACTCATGTTTCTTGAGCACCTCCTAAGGCGCACTACATTCTGTCCTACACCCACATAGACAAAAGTGGAGGACTGAACCCAATTTAAGTGTGCTCACATGTGCTGCACTTGCACAACCTTGGGCTTTATGTTGCATAGAGAGGAAACTGTGCATGTCCTCCAAAACAGAGCTACAGGACCAGCTGCTGGGCGGAGCATCCCGTAGCTTTAGGTGGCTGGCACACTACCCATCTCCAGGCTACATGAGTAGGGGGGTTGGAAACACCAATGGAAATAAGTAAGTAGGATGCGACTCCTGACTAAACACAGGCATCAACAGTAACAGCAGTTACCCTATGCTCCTTTTTCTGCCACTGTGAAAAAAAAAACAACAGGAACCCCCTAAAGTGTGAGTGGAGAGAAATAAGCATCTTTCATGCTAAAGCAGACATCTGAAATAATGCAGACGCCTAACTCCTTAAGAAAGCCTCTCCCCTGTGCTGGGAGCAATTCTAAGCCAAGAGGCTTAGCTGTAGCCATCAACATTATAGATGAGTAAAATTAGCTGAGGTGAATCCCACCCATCCTGCCTGGTGCACTCTACCACAGCATATTTTAGATTACTCATTGGCAGTCTGATGTTTCAGCACAAACATAAATGTACTTCAGGGGATGGTATTTCCGATTAGGCAGATGAAGATTTTAATTTCAGTCTCAGTGAAATGACTAGGGAGTGCACTCTAATGCTATCCTCCCCTGATAAAAAAAAAAAAAAAAGATAGCATAGCCATAACGGTTCTTCAGTGTCTCCTAGGTACTTCCAAAGCCCTCAGATGAAGAAACTGGCACCCGTCTGCAGATTTGGACAAAGACAGAGTCACCAACACAGCTGTGCTTTCCTGGGGGTGCTTGGGGGGTACCCATCAGGGCACTGCTTCCCTCCTGTTTCGGTTCTGTCACCCCATCCCCTCCGTGCACACCTGGGACATCAGGTCAGCCCGCCTGGTTCATCCTTATAAAATGGGGGGAGCACAAGGGAATCTGGCAGAAATTGTACCAGCTAACTCCAAGGGAAAGTTGGGTCTGCCTCTGTGCTCAGCGCAGACCTGGAACTGGAGTTGGACTTTTTGTAACCCCTCAAAGTCCAGGCAAGCATCTCCCTCATCCAAGGACGGGCTGGTTCTGGTTTGGGTTTTGTCTTTTAATCAATTCTGCCCTTGCTGTGCGAGTTCCTGTCTCTGTGATGGAGATCTCGGCAGGGCTCTGCCCACTTTTATTACCAGCAGAATAGGCTATTGTCATGCACTCTACATAGGAACTATATTTGGGCAGGTCATAATTGCCCGTTTTGAATGTATTACACCACAGTCTTCTCTGATGCCTTTCTCTCCCCGTGGGGAACTTCAGCCATGGATTTTTCAAAACAACAAATCTCAGTTCCTTGAAGGACAACTTTTGAGAAATGGGGCAATGTGCAATCAAAGGAGAGAGACGGGAACCGATAGGCCTGGTGTTAAAACAAGAATCCTGCTGCTATCCTCAGGGAAGGGCCCTTCACTTTGTATATCCCTATTTTCTCTCGCTCTGTCAAAATCTGAGTTGATGAAAAGCAGCTGAGAGTCCTTGCCACCACGGCAGTTTTTCATCACTCTGCAAGACTCATCCCAATGTGAAGAAATAATTTTTTTTTTTTCTTCCAGCTTCAGGCAGTTTGAAGCTTGAATATGAAAGAAAAAGCAGCAAGTGTAACATGGGGGAAGGAAATGCGTATTTGTACGGCTTGATAGCTCCTAATTAGTTTTGTAATATTTATACAATACCCAAAAGCATTGCCAGATCCCTTTCTGTAAATATAAATGGTTGCATAAACGAAATCTTCCCTTTGAAATAAGAACAACATATTCAAATTGAACAGAAGTGTTCCCATCTAGACAGCTGGCTGATTGAAAATTAAGGGTTCGTTTTAAAGCGTAGATTTGCTGGTCACTCCTCGCTCAGGGCCACGCGAGCAAACCCGCATCTGGGAAAGGCTGCCTTCTGGCAAAGTCAGCACTTAAGAACCCACACATTTTTCACAGAATAAGTTTCCCTTAAAAAACCCAAGCAAACAAAACCTGCCTTTCCCAATGGAAGTCTTGAAAGCAGCAGCATTATCTTCCAGTCAACTGGTTTTATAATCAATAGATCTACAGCATAAGATGATTAGCTCGCTAATGAGGCACCTCATGTCAGAGCAGACTTTGCGCTAACATGCACCCAGGACATGTGTGCACTCGCACATGCAATTTTAACGCTCAGTGCTAATGTAAGAAACAATATTTTCAGCCTGGCTAAACCGGTGTAGCGTAGTCGCTACAGAAGAGCAAGCAGCGTGGTTATGCTGCCACCAAGTGGACAGCCATCCTACACGCGGCTGAATTTTAAATGTCTTCCAGGAGCGATAGATGATAACTGTATTTCAGGGCTGTACTAAAAATTTGCAGTTTCTGAACACCACACTGACAAATGTCTGCAGTCTCCAGCAGATACATTATACATTTGCAGATTAATGGCACAGATTCGACTGTAAACACTCCCAGGATCTCTGGCAACCTTCAGCTGCCGTAATAACACGGGGCAAATCTGTTTGTACACTCTTCAGATGTATGACCATGTCAGAGTTAAAATCCCAAATTATATCAGATGCCTGGTAGCCCTAGTGGTAGCAAAAGTGGCTCGGGGTCCTTTCAAAACGATGGTGAGAGTGGGGCTCCAAGGAGCCCTTGTGATGACACAAAAAGATTTTTCAGTATCTACGAGGTGATAGAAAATCATCAAAAATTCACTATGAACTGCTGGCCAAAAGTTCATTTATGGTCCAAAGGTTTAGCTCTAGTGACCATACTCTACTTCATACAAGTTCTAGCAAAAAAAAAAAAAAAAAGGCAGACTCGCAGCTTTTTTTCTGGCATCCTACAGCCAAGTTTATCAGCGCTTGCGTCTTTACAGCCACATCCCACTGAGTAAAAAAATGCAGTTCACTGAGACATGTTGGTTCTCTCAGCCTGAAAATGTTGTTTAAACCACTGTTCCCATTTTTCAGAACAGTTTCATGGAACAAACGAGCTTTATGCTTTTTACAACATTTATTTATCAGATAAGATAAATTAAATAAATTTAAGTTTTTAAAGGGAAAGAATCTTTCTTTTTTTTTTTTGCCTCCATTCCCGAAGCTATTTTCTATACAGATTAGGGAAATATGAAGTATATTTGCTAGTGCTTTTTTACCACAGTGCTTTCACTAAATAAAAAAAAAAAAAACACAAACCAAAAACATTTAGAAGTGGAGATACGGACAATACTCCCCTCTAGGGGCAGAAACAGAATTTGCAACATTCAATTCAGCAGTGTATCATTTGTAAATCACATTAGCGAAATAAAACAAATAAGGCCTACCAAATCAAAGCCAATCAGAATTATTAAGTCGTTCCCTGCAGAGAACGCTGCTGCCTATGAAATCTGTCTAAAGAGCATGTTGTGTTCCTATATTCACGCAGAAGGGTTTCAATACTGCACGGATACAGAAGCCCATTTATTAGATTTCCCTAGCAACATGTATCCCATCAACTTCTGACCTAGACAACATATCATCAAAAGCAATACGCAAAGAGTACATTTTTCTTTATAAGTAAACACATGTATCATGAAAATGTATGTACTGACAAGTGCTAGAGCTGGAAGTTTGCTCAGCTGATCATACTCGGTATATTTGGAAGTGAAATAAGATGGAAGGTCAGCGTCGGCTCGGCTGCTTCCCTCCTCTTCATTCAGGCAGCCAGATGCGAGGTTGCAAAAGCAATTCAGGCATCTCTGTCAATGACAGAGGGTCCAATCCTCCCCGCACGCATTACTCCTACGTACAGTCTGGGAAACTCGCAATTCCTCCTTGGAAACGAGGGGAATGCAGAGCTAACAGAGGGTTGTCTCCACATCCCCAGATCCCGAGAACCGAGTAAGCCTGACGGGAGATACAGGAGATGGGGCTCAAGCCCCAGCTAAGACCCAGTACCTTCAACCAGTGCACCACCACCGAGACAAGCAGCTCTCTCCTCAAAAAGCCCAATGCTGCCTTATCTTCTCACGTTAAGCCATGCCAGGTAGTGCTGCAGAGCTGTTACCTTCGTCCAGACATGTGAAGGCAGCTGACGGGGCTGGCGGCGTGTCACAGCCACCTCTGCACAGGTTGGGACGGGATCCTCGAGTCACCCCGCGGCAGAGCATCGCTCGCGCTGCGGGAATGCCCGTCAGGAAAAACTGCTGTCCCTAAAGTAGCACAGTCCCGTGCACCTTAGAAAAGCAGTCTCCTGATTTTCGTTTAAACAGAATAGCAGAGACGCTCTTTTATTTTTAAAGTCATTACTTGCAATAGTGGAAGGCAAGCTATTTTAAAAGTTTTGCGCTCCATTTCTTATCACATACACCATGGTTAGTGGGAATTTATTTCCACACACATGCACACCCACACACAATACTCTACCAAAAAAAAAAAAGTTATGTTGCATGTTTTTTAGGTTACAAAAGCATTCCGTGTCTCTCTGTAGCCTACAAAAAACAAAAATCCCCAAACCAGGGGAAAAGAGACTGAGTGGGACGGTGAGAAAGCCTGTGTCAAACCCAAATTTTTCTCCAGCTGCGTATGCTGAGCAGGGCACTGTCTTTGCCTCAATGTACCCATAGCCCGTGGCACCTAATGTGACAACACTCTGCCATGGTCGCAGGAGAGGCACCTCCACAGAGTAACTCAGATTCGGCAGCGAGCTCACCTTGGCATTGCTCACCCGGGTCTCGCTGTGCTACCTCAGGTGGCTCAGCCCATCATTGCCTCATGAATCGGTGCTTCACTGCATTTTCTTTAACCCTACAAAACCCAGTGCTTGCACAGGAGTAACGTGCCGGCTGCAAATCTGCCACACCATATAATGTTTTGCTCCAGGCTGACTGCTAGCCTCATCTGGGCTTGACTTACACAAGTAATTTACATGGATAATCAGGAATTGCCTCTGCAGCAGTCTCCGGAGTGGTACTAGTATAGTCTTAGCGGCAGTCAGACTGGTTTTAAGGCCAGCATTACCAGTATTTTTGTGAAATATAGGTTTCTCCGATAGTTATTCTGACTTTCATTCATTTAAGCGTGTATGCGTATCCTCGTATTATTTCAGGAGCTTATTATCGTGGAGATCACTAGCTTGGGGCTAATAAGAACAGCAATACACACAGCAGAAGAGAAAACGAGAGGGCCTTTTCCTTCATTCAAACACGACCTCTATCACGTCTAAGTCTTTTTCGCACTAGTGCAGTTACAACTGTGATGCTCTAAAGCTGTAACGACTTACGTAAGGATACCTTACTTCTCCTACATCTCTTTGCCTTTCAGAAGAGGGGACTTAAGGCTAGGGCCAAAATAAATAAATAAATAAACAAAACAGGCCGCAAACACCCGAAATAAAACCGGGGAAGCTCCAGGTGCCTGCACACAAAAAGCGTAATCCCCTTGAGTCCCAACAAGTCTTAACCGCTGGGCCCCGGGAGCGAGCTGGGGGGTTCACCCTCCCCAACGTGCGGCACCGGGCGGCTGCCGGCCGTGTCCCGCAGAGCCGGCCCTGCAGCCCTTCCCTTCGTTGGGGGCTGCCTGCTGCAAAGCCGGGCGTCTCAGCGCCTGACCTCGGGCTCCCGAGCGCTTTGCTGCGTCCCAGGCACCACTCCGGGCTCGTATGCAAGAGCTCAGAATAACACTTTGTTGCTCAGTAGGTTTTTCCTTTCATCTCTTTGCCGAGTGTTGTCTATATGACTACGCTCTTGGAGAAAAACCCTGTTGAAGATAGATGGCGGTCTTAATTACTACAGGCTAATTACCTTTAATAAGCAAATTGCCATACACTGATGTGGGATTTGGCCTGAGAAGAATTTCAGACAATCCTCTAACATCACCGATATTATATCTTATATCTAGGTTATGCATTGATGAAGCTTGACAGTATCCTCTAATCAGATGAGGAGCATGACCCTGAAGATCTGACACCCCAATTTGCTTCTCTGCCAATATAAAGTGCCGGCTTTGTTTTCAGGAAAGTACTCGCTAAAGCAGCTTCACAGTGTTGCCAGCTTATTTCATTTTTCCCTATGATGATTTGCCTTTTAGCACTATTAGTGAAATAAATAAAAAAAAAATAATAATAATAAAAGCTCCAAGGGTTCAAGATGTACTGCCCCAGAACAAGATCTCAGTTTCTGGCCTTGGAGACAGTTCTCCTGCAATCAGCACTGCAGCTGCAAATACAAACAGTAAGAGAGAACAGATCTTCAGAAAAAAGCTGGACTGAATCATCAAATCTGTTGAGAATATGCCTTCCATTTAATCAAAGGAAATATTTAAGCACTAGCAGTATTCAGAAACTACAAATTAATTGGTACTTGTAGGCAGCGATTATGTTTTCCATTTTCCTTGATATTCACATAAATATGTGTGAAAGACTGGTTGCCTGGCTCTACTAGGAGTGGGGGAAGTGACGCTCCCCACAAGTATTTGTAGAACTAGCTGGGAAATGGCATCAGAAGAAATCGATCCTGGTTATTACCTCATGGTATACAGCAGAGTGCCGTCATCCTCCAGGCGCAGAAGTTTGTTTGGGGTTGTCATGTTGTGAGCAATAGACTTCTTGCCATTGTGGAAAAAAGTGTCCGGGGTCCAAATCTTGCTGGCGAGCAGGTTGTTAAGAGGGAGGCGCTGCATAGGTCCTTTGAATCGCAGCCTTTCGTCTTTCCAGCTTTGTCGGAAAAAAACATCAATGGTGTATTCCTGGCACAAAGAAACAGTCGAGGTATTGTGGGATCTGAATAGAAGCGATGGTTCCAAAAATGACTTTAGCAAAGTAAATACAATGGAGTTGGCAGCCACCTGCTCAAACTTACCATTTCTGTGTCTGACACAGGACCAAAACTGGTAACATAGATGTCTGTTTTCACCTGAGTTATTCTCTCTGTAACAAATACAGGCTCTGAATTAGTAATTGCTCTAAGATGCAAATACATGCTTGTGATGCATTTCTCTATGAACAATTTATGAATCACTGAAAAATCCCCAAAAGCTTGAAATTAAGATGTTTTGAGGAGCAATTTCATCCCTGATCAAATACAGCTGTCGACCCTTGGGGGCTCAGGCTCTCTTCTTATAATTAGCGGAAAGAAACAGGCTCTTCAAGGGTGCAATTCCTCTGACTGACAGGTTTTGATCACAGACCATAGAATCACGGAATGGTTTGGGTTGGAAGGGACCTTAAAGATCATCGAGGGACACCTTCCACTAGATCAGGTTGCTCAAAGCCCCATCCAACCTTGAACACTTCCAGGGATGGGGCATCCACAACCTCTCTGGGCAACCTCTTCCGGTGTCTCACCACCCTCACAGTAAAGAATGTCTTCCTAATATCGAATCTAAATCTACCCTCTTCCAGCTTAAAACCGTTACCCCTCATCCTATCACTACACTCCCTGATAAAGAGTCCCTCCCCAGCTCTCCTGTAGGCCCCCTTTAGGTACTGGAAGGCTGCTATAAGGTCTCCCCGGAGCCTTCTCTTCTCCAGGCTGAACAACCCCAACCCTCTCAGCTTGTCTTCATAGGAGAGGTGCTCCAGCCCTCTGATCATGTTTGTGGCCCTCCTCTGGACCCGCTCCAACAGGTCCATGTTCTTCTTATGTTGGGGGCTCCAGAGCTGGACATAGTACTCCAGGTGGGGTCTCATGAGAGCAGAGCAGAGGGGAAGAATCACCTCCCCCGACCTGCTGGCCATGCTGCTTTTGATGCAGCCCAGTTGGCTTTCTGGGCTGTAAGAGCACACTGCCAGCACATATTTGATACTACTATAGGATGAGATGAAGTGTACCTTGGAAGGACCTATTCCCCTCCGCTGGCTCCGATGATATGCCCAATTTCAGACATCTATATTATAGATGTCTAAAGTTAGGTGAAATTAAGTCGACCCTCAAGACTCTAAGTCCTTCTGGCGTCTTTTCAAATCCAGGACTAATTTAATTTAAGGGCAGAAATTTCAGAAGTTTGTTACATAAGATAGGAGCATGGAGCCCTATTTTCAAGCATCTCTGTGTAAAGTGAGAGGAGAAGGAGAGAAAAGGATGAAAGCAATGTGTTGGTCTCACAAGAGGAAGGGGTGGGGGTAGCCAGATTAAAAAAGGGCCAGGAAGAAACATAACAGATGGTTTACACATGGGGAGAAGATGAGAGAAATCTGGGGGATAGAGAGCTGAAGGAGGGCTCAACAAGGTTAGGATGGCAAGCAACTATTCACATGTTATGGTTTTAAAATAGCTGCTGTAGAGGTTATCAAAATGACATATCAATACAGATTTGCTGTAGCTGTCTAAAAATGGATGGTTTGGGGATCTGTTTTCAACAGAGATTTTCATCACCAGTGTAATTTTATACATGCTGACCAGTGAGGGAACTTTGCAGCAACCTGCTAGCACCCTGTCTCGCTCACCTTAGGGAGTACCGGAAAGAAAAGAAACCCAAACTGCATTCAATTACAGAAAAAATGCATCACACGCTCTCCTAACCCAACCTCAAATGACCTCAATGACTGAAAGAAGATGACTTTCAGTGGCCTTTGTATTGTGCCCTGTTTGCCAGGAGACAATTCTTCTTTCTGGGCTTCATTTAGCTAATGAAACACAACTCCCTCATCAAGGCCCATGCCGAGAGCAGGTACCCATTCAGGAGGGCATCACGTAGACGATGGTCCCACACAGCGGGGGACCGGCCACAGCGAACACGTTACCTACCTCCCAGTCCCGGGCGCAGTCGGTTGTCGTAGCCGTCCAGCAGACCGTCCAAGATCCTGGTGAATATGGTGATGTTATCATTGGTGTCCTCTTTTCCTGATGCTGTTGGCGTTTGCGAGAAGCTATTTTATGCAAACGAAAAGAAACACGTCAAAAGCCGTGCCGGCCTCACGGGGCTTCAGCCTCGAGGGAACTTTGCGATGGAGCCTCTTGCCCTCTCCTGCCGCTCCAGCTGAGCGGCATGGGGAGCTGCGGCGATTTCACCACTGCTATAAGCACTCATAAATAGCTCTCCCTGGAGAAGGAGGACCCAAGGAAAGACCCGTGTCAGGGAGGTACAGCCCTGGGGTACTGGATTGGGGGACGCCTGAGCCCACTGACCGACCCTCTTGCCATAACGCAGAGGGAGAACGCAGCCCCCCGCGCTGCCTGACCCCACCTCAGCCCCACCACTTCCCCGGTGCTGGTATGTCTCCGTCCCCTGCAGGGAGCAAGGTCAGCTCTCGGGGCCAGCACAAGTTGTCACTGTTTTTCCCCCGGGTTAGCTCTCCCGTCTTTAGGAACTGCACCAGCTGGCAGAGGAGCAGCACGGGTTTGCCTGGGGACGCTCCTTCAAGTCTGCCTGAAGGTACTCTTTAATCCTTACATGCCAAACAGCTTCTAATTTACACAGTGTATGTAATTTATTGCCAGAACAAAGGATGAACTCTAACCTTACGTGAGGATCACAAACTCCCATTGCACTCAAAAATCCCACCCCAGATCACTGGGGTATGTGAAAAAACATGCTGCAGTACAGAAAACATCGTTCTTCATTCCTCCTCTCTCTTTTGCATAAATTAGTCCTCCCTTGTAGTATGCAAATAACAGCAACGTGTAGTGGGCCTCATTCTGTATCTTTTGGGCCAGATTTGTTTTTATTCTGAATTCTTTCTTATTTGATCATTTTATCCATGGCTCAGACCTAGGAAGCTGCTCACAGCACAACTATAACTTGCATTTTCAAGTCCATCTCATTTCCATTTGAAGATGCTCAGGAGAATCCCCTGCCTACTCACGCCTTTGCTTACCTAAAGAACAGACACATACGTTTATCCATAAGCGCGCTTCACCTGCACCAAACAACGAGCATCTCTTAAGACAGCAAGTTTGCTCACACTCGGTGCTCCTTCAACTTGCAGTCTCTGCTGAAATGGCCAACAAATGCTCCGGCTGCGACAGGGCACATTGCCCCACTAGGGACCGTACCCGGCCTCCTGCACCCTGCCAGCAGACAGGAATCGCTTACGCTCCCAACGACCTGAACTCGACGTGAGCCGGTCACCCAGAGATAAAATAAAAAAATAAATACATGTTTATTTACCGCCAGTCCTCAGGGAAATAAATCAGTAAATAAACAGAGAACCTCCAAGCATCCCTCGGAACAGCTTGGCTCGCAGGATGCTTGTCATATATGCGTTAGGCTTACCTAACGGAACAGGATTTATACAAAGACAGACCTTTACCTGCACATGGTTTACACTAATGGGACCTCACTGACACCCACGTAATGGGTCTGGAAGTTTTAGCAACACGAGACCTGGCTCAGGACAAGCTGCTGGCGGCCACGTAGCCCCTCACAGACATGGGGACCCCCAGAGCGGTGCCTGTTCCCTTTACAGCTTGTGTGCTGCTGCTGGAAAAGGACAGGATTGCAAAGCCCCTCAGGAAAGGGGAGGGAGGCCGGGCAGTGGGAGCACGGGTCCGATTCCCAGGAATGCTGAAGCACACGCAAACGCCTGCCCGAGGAGCCTTCTCGCAGCCCGGGTGCCATCGGCACGGCTGTGACCCTCAACAAGCCCCACACCGGACAGCCCAAGGCCACCAAGGAGCTCCCCTTCGCTGCAGGCGGAGGCATAGCCGCATATCTCGCCCATTTTTCGGGCCAGCCCATCTCTCCGTGGTCAAAAGACCAAATTAATTCTGTGTTCTATGCTGTGACCGCTAAGCCCTAGTGAGTAGCTGAGGCAGCCAACGTTGTGGATATGTTTGACTATAATGAAAGACCGTTAATCCAGCAGGAGCAAACTGATTACAGAATCGTTCGACATCCTTGCACGCCGGACCATTCAAGACAAAAGACTGCATACTTTTTTGTCAGTCATAATCAAAGGGATTCACTGCGTAAAGGTGAATATTTACAAACAGCAGCCTAACAAATACAAACAGGAGACAGAAGTTACAGAGGTTCTTCACACCCAGCAATCATAACTAATGCTTTGGTAAAATCCTAGAATACTCTTTTAAACTTTTCTCATGTATTTTAGCTTCTTTTTTTTTTTTTTTGTAAGAAAGAGATACACATCATGCTGTCTGCCTGCTTCGCCGTATCAACGTAGGAACCTGTTTTCATTCTCCAATGCATCTGACAAAGCAGCAGAGGGATCAAACTTCATTTCGTTCCGACAAGTTTCATGAGAAGCAGTGACTAGACAAGGGGAGAGCGATCTAAATTAGTGCCTCATTAAGTAAAAATGTGAGGTCAGCAGTCATCTATTCCCTCTGGCTCGCTGACTGGGCCAGTCAGCACGCATGCAGCTCAGAAACAGCCTCAGCAAAACCAGCCCACCTCCTCTCTGCTAATTAAGAGATACAGAGGAGACTTGCAGGGTGATTAGGAAAGATCTTGGGAGCAAAGAACTGCAGAGGTAAAATGTAGGTGTTGCGATGGGAGATGGGAACAAGGGATGCCAAATGCGGGGCCGGGATTGTTGCGAAGGTACGGTGCTGGGGGCACAGGACACAAAGCTTCGCTAGTTTCTCTGCTCTTGAAAAAGCTTGTTATTTTTAGTGCTTATGCCTGAATTCAAAGCCAACTGAACTCAGAGGGAAGATTTCCATTGAACTATTTTCGTGGGGATGGGACAAAATATACTTAGTTCTCATAACTGCTCCTCTGAATCTAACAAGAGTAATTGATGCTACTGCCTTCTATCTCAGCCGTGTATGTCTTTCACAAGAACAGCACACGCACCTCAAATGCTGAAATACTTTTGTATCTCCACCAGAAAAGCTAATTAATAGGTGAAAAAGATGGAGAAACAACTAGGGTGAAGACTCATAAAAAGTCTGCACTTCATCTGCAAAACTGCAATCCAATTTAGATTTGGCAGCTCGCTTCACCCGAAAAAGAAGGCGTCTGACGCTGAATTTCGGAGAAATGTCAGTATCATGTGAAGTTGCATTTGTAGATGGATTACTGTTTGCCATTAATGCAAACGATACTTTTTCTTTCACATAAAGGTTAGCGTTTACTTTATATTTTTGAGACTGACGGTGAAACAGCAACTCGTGTTTTGGAGTACCTGCTGAGGTTGTATTTTATGACATGAGACCTTTAAACCGTACTTGCAAAGTGATGCACATATATGAGATACTATAGCTCTATGGATAGTGAGAAAACAGGTGATACCCTAAATTATTTCCACACAGCTAAAGATTAGGTTTCATCAACATATTAGCAGGTAAGCACATTATTGCCTCTCTGCAACCAAAAATGTTTTTATAGCAGACATTTTCAGTTATGGATAAAAATAAACCTAGAAAAGAACCTTAGGAAAATGCTAAGAAAATTCAAAGATAATTACATTTAAAGCTCATTACTGAACATAAACTAAACCAACCAGGAATACTTCTCATCACATTTATTTAATATTGCAATTTCAGGGCGACTGAAAAAATCAGAAGCCACAGAAAGGGCCCATCAGTGTAAAATGTAATAACTCTCTAAAGATTCTCAGATGCCTCTTCCGAGAAGTTTATCATTTACCATTTTAAACATCACTGTCTTTTTTACCATCTAGTCAAAACCATGGCAGGTACTATTCATAGCTTAGTTGTAATAAGAGGAAAACGTATGGTAGATATGCCATGTTTTTCCAAAAACTTTAAAAAAAAAAAGAAGTAAGTGACACTGAAAAAAAAACCTGAGGAGTATTTTGCGATTGAAAGTTGTATTTTTTTCTCTCTTAAGAGTAGTTTCCAATAGTTTGCTTTAATAGAAGCAGAACTTCAGACAAATTAACGGTTTGTGGAAGACAGTGGAGCAACGCACTTACACAATTTTGGATACTGCCAGACATCAAAGGATTGACTTCTCTAAGTTAGCTTCTTACCATCCCTTTCTTACAGATTCCTGAGATATGAAAATGCTGATATTTTGTGAATTTGTGCAATGAGGATTCCATTCTTTCACATCGGATCAGGACAGGGGAGAGGACCGACTAAAATTATGAAACCTCAGCGGTCTTTGCACATCCTTAAAGAACAATTTCATTCTTTTATTTAGCAAGAGCAGTATTTTGCTGCCTTCTGGGAACGAGCAATTTGTGTGCAGAGCAATGTTTTTCACGGGGCGACGTCTGACCGTCCTCACCCCTCCGCACCTTAACACCCCTTTCCAGATCCTGAATTTCTCCCAGTCATTAGACACCTCCCAGTACTCCCCAGCTCCCCAGGCCACCGCCCTGCAGCTTCGCTGGGAGGCCACGCGTGCCGGGGCCGATGCTGCACCAAGCATGTGCTGGATGGCCAGCAGGTACGCGCCTGCTCTTTGGCCAGCCGGCAGGCCAAGCCAGACAGGGATGCTGAAGCCAGTGCCTTCTGCTCGGCAGAGGGACTGACTGATGTCCGTCTGCCTCCTCCAAGCAGTTCTAAGCAGCCACTTAGTTTTCCAGTTATTAAAATTGTCTAATGGGTTCAAAAAGCTGTCTTGAGACACGGAGAAGGAAAGGAAAACAGAATAAAAAAAATAATAAATGGATAAGCATGACTGCATAAGCATATGATAATTCTTACAACATTAGTCTTAAAAACATGAGGAAGAACTCCCCCAGCATCTGCAAGTACTTGGAAAGGGATAACCCAGCAGAACTAACTGCTTAGGGTTGCAGAGACTAACTTGAAATAACAGCCTGAAGGAGAGGTATGTTTAGCCTAAATAGCAGGATTATGGTCTTAGAGATAAGGGCTGTGAGCTAGTGGAAAAGTATGTGAAACTACAGACACACCACCGACTGAATTCCTACAGTGTACAGAGAAGTCTTGCATTGGCTACACTTAATTGGGATCTTCTGTTTTCCGTGTTTCTACTATTATAAATATTATTAGCAGATGGCAACTGAACTGTGGTTACACCAACAACATCCGTCCCCGTTGGTTTGGGCTCTCGGACAGATTTCTGAAACGGCACATCTAAAATGCAAAGGCACAGGGGCTGCGCGTCACCAGCACGTCCCCAGAGATGTCCTCGGGGACAGTCTGGGGCTTGCAAAAACAGAAAAAAAAGAAAAAAAAGAAAAAAAAGAAAGAGTCAGGATGCAGTCAGGTTGGCCATCACGGGCCCAACCACGTGCCACCTCATCCCAGGGAGATCTCGGTGCAGGCAGTCACCCATCGCGCCCACCCTCGCAGGGCTGCAACGGCGTGGGCTCCCCGAGGACCAGAAAGCGCACGATGGTGGGCAGTGCCACGCGCGGTCTGGCGGGACAGGACCTGCGTACGCCGATTTCCTTCCTTGACTGATGCGCTCAGCCTCACGGCGTCACTCGTGCGGGCATCAGCCTGAAGGGAGCAGGGTCCGAATTATTTAGCATTGCCACTGACCCCCTGCGGGAAGAGCGTCCACCTTCTGCTTGGTTTTGTCAGCCCGACCCTGGGGGTCACGCAACCGGGACTGAATTCTGGGCAATCCTTCGCATGAAACAAATGGGATGAAATCAGCCTCTTGTCTCACCTGAAAATACTCTTCATGGTTATATTTGACTTCTAATTATTCTCTAGCTCGTATTATTAATGTTTACTTTCAAGACAACTGTGAACCTTGAAATCCTTCAGTAAAATACCTTAACTCGTTAGAGCATTATACAACCCAAGGCTGAATTCAAGCAAGCTTGAAAAAGCCTTGATTCATGCTGGACTGTTTCTGCAGGAGGAGACTCATAAAACTGTTACACCAACAACAGGGAGCAGGGGGGGGGCTTCGCATCCTCTTCTCTTTTCATCTATATCTTTGAATTTTAATTCAGTGATTTTTCTTTAAATAACTTCTACCAACTATGCCTACAGTCCTTCTCTATCGCCTATTGATGTGGATAACTCTCGATAGTCATTCCACATTTATGTTAAACATTAATCACAGACTTTTGCTGAGATTTCAGAAGTAGCCTAGGAGACTGAGATACATAATTCCTGTTTATTTTACCAGGCGTTGTGCATCAAAATCTCCCAAGGTGGCTTTGGTTATGTCAGCAAAAACTGTATTTATGATTTAATATAAATATGGAATGACTATGGAGAATCGTAGACAAATCTCTGCCTTCATCTGTAATGTCCTACTGTATTTTGCTTTTTAATTTGTGCTCATTTGACCCATCACTTCTATCTAGCACATTGCAAAAGGCACTGCAATGTAACAGTGCAGTTCAAACACGGATGAAGCTAATAAAGAAGAACCTGGTAGCAACAGCAAGTATTATCAGTATTAGATTCTTGCAGTTAATACACCAGCCTACATGTAAATTGTACCGTTCTGTCCTGAACAGTCAGTCCCAAAGCACTTAGCAAATTACACTCTGAAACTGCTTCTGCCTCCGAAACAGAAGCGCTGGAGCATCATCTGTCTTTTGAGCAGGGTCAAAATTCAGCCCTAAGGCAGCGTGTGAATGGTGCAGCGAATTGGAGCTGCTTATCTCTGCAGGCCCGGACTAAAATTACTAGTTCAGAAATGGGGG
>VUYV01000101.1:2049522-2080342 GCA_008711295.1 Anarhynchus alexandrinus | reverse complement strand
GCGCCCCCGCGGCGGGCGGGGGGCGCCCGCGGGCCGCCAGGGCCGGTGGCGGTGGTGGTGGGAGGTGGAGATGGGGGGGGGTTTGTGGCGGGCAGGAGCCGGGGGGCGATGTGGCGGCGGAGGGCGGCCGGTAAAGGCGCGGGGAAGCCCCCGCCCGCCGCGCGGCGCCCCACGGACGGCCAAAATCAAAGCGGTTACTCGCCGGTGGCGACTAACGTCGGCGAAGGAAGCGGCTCTGATGGCTCCGAACAGCAGCGTCGGGCGGGTTTTGTTTGGTTGGTTGTTTGGCGGTTTTTGTTTGGTTTTTTTTCCTCTTTATTTTTATTTTTTTGTCTCTAGCCTTGTCTGTACGGGAGCAGCGCAACACAGCTCTGGTTCTGTTCGCCCGCTAATTATAGCTAATGACGCAATATATCTGGAGCGCGTTGTTTATAATGCAAGGTATTAACTCCTGGGCAAAGGTGCTTTCTTGAGAGCTTGTCAGACATTAATTGCGTAGGTTTTGGGACTGGATCCCCGCAGGATGGTGGCATTGACCTGTGACAGCAGAGTTATTCCGAGCGATAGAGAGATCTTTGCTTTGAAGGCAAATGCACCGTACGTGTCCTCGGCTGTGTGGGTTTTTTTTCAGGCACTCCCCAGTGATTCACACTTGCCCTATTTGTATTCTCAGCCTCCGTGGTTGGTTTTAAAGGATGTGTTGAATTGAGTATGTTGAAACAATTGCTTTTTATTGCGGTCAAGGAAATGTTTTCTTTGGTTGGTTGTTTATTTTCTGCGCTGGTGTTTAGCAAAAGCCGACACAGCCTTCCAGAAGCCATTTCATATTTGGGAGAAGTTTTGCGCGGTCCCTCTCTGGCATTTCTCCTCCCCACATCATTAAGTAGTGTTGCTTATTTGCAGAGATAGATGTATTTGAGCTAGATCATCCTCTGCACAGGACTGAAACAATAAAACAGGCAATCGGGCTGTGATTTTTTTACCATGGCGCTCGTGAGGACTTACACATTCGGGGGCTCACTGGGAAATGCGCACCAAGTCCTAACGCTGACATGACATGCTGTGTTGGAAAATGACCCGTTTCTTCAGCAGCCAAAGACATCTCTGTCATTGCCTAAGCCGTTCCTTCTTTTTCCAGGAGAGCTGCAGAAAGCTCCTGAAGTGCGACACACTGTGGGTACTGACCCAAGCAGGAGGCTCTTCGGAGGCATTCTCTTCTGCCAAAACATGTCACTTTCCACATCCAGGTGGAGAGGATTGCCTGTTTTCTTGAAATCTTCTCTTTGGCCTCCTAGCTAAGACTCTGCAGAAGGTAGTGCTTGGGGCAGTGCTTTTGGTGATACAAATGCTTTTCCAATGGAGAGCAGTCTGAATTCACCGGTCATTGCACAGATCCCCAACCATCAGCTCACACCAACCTGCCCACTCTCAACACAGAGACTGGATCTGAACAGAGGGTGAAAGTCGCGTTTCCACTCCCACCTCTCTCAGTATTTGTAGAGGTGACAGTCAAGAGGCTTCTTCTCAGCCCTGGTGAGACACACCTGGAGCGCTGAGTCCAGCTTTGGGATCCCCAGTATGAGAGCGCTATGGACATACTGGAGAAAGTCCAGCAAGGGGTCGAGAGGATTATTAAAGGACTGCAGCATCTCTCCTATGGGGAGAGGCTGAGAGAGCTGGGACTGCTCAGCGTGGAGAAGAGAAGGCTCAGAGGAGATCTCACCAGTGTATAAATAGCTGATGGGGGGGGGGGGGGGGGGGGGATGCAGAAGAGACAGCCAGGCTCTGCTCAGCGGTGCCCAGTGACAGGACAAGGGCCAGTGGGCACAAATTAAAAAACATGACATTCCATCTGAACACAAGAAAACAAGTTTTAACTTTGAGGGTGGTCAAACAGAGGAACAGGTTGCCCAGAGAAGTTGTGAAGTCTCTGTCTGTGGAGGCACTCAAAACCTGAAGGGGAACGATGCGGGGAAACCTGCTGTAGCTGACCCTGCTTGAGCAGGAGGAGGGGCTGATCTCCGGAGGTGCCCTCCAGCCTCAGCCATCCTGTGATCCTCTCAGCTATGAAAACAGTGTCATCCTGTGAAACTCTCTATTACTTTTCCCAGACTGTTTCACAACTCTATCTGGTAGTGAAATGATACGAATAACCTTGGTGATGCGAGAAGTATTAGAGTCTGATAGATTTTGAAGCATTTGGTATATTTCTGAATGGTAAGGAGGGATACTAAAAGCCTTTTCTTTCCCACGTGCATACTCCCTCTACAATGTCATGGACACCCATAAAAGACAACCGGTGACCTGCATTTCACTTGTGTGACGGGCCACGTTGCAGACAGAGCTGCATTTAGGACCTGGTGTTTTGGTGGTTTGTTTCGTGCATCCCGGTGGCAAGAGAGAGCTACTTGACAGAGATTTGGGAAAGGCAGGTGGGGGGAGAGTAATGTTGGGAAGGATTGCTCGGAGATAGAGTTGGTCCCTCGTTATGTGACACAGAATGTGGTGCCACGGGGAGAGAGAGGCAGGTGACCACCTGCCCTGTCACAGCAAAATTCCAGCTGGTTGTGAAAAGCGATATCTGTAGCGAGCAACACTGATGCTTCTGCGTGCTATTTGTTGTGATTCCCAAATCTGCAGGTTCAAAGGTCTAAAACCTTCATCCGAAGCTAATCCTGAGCAGGCTGCTTTCTGCACACGTTCAGATTAGAAATGAAGGAACGGCTACATTTTCTGTTTGGTGGTTTTCACCCTATCTGTTCCGGGCAACCCGTGCTCAGCCTATTTTCCACATATTAGACTGATGAACGTTGAGGGTATGCCTGAAGTGTGCTGTCATGGATTTATAGTGTGCCCTAAGCTTCAGCATTTCTGAAAACCGCTCTAGGCACCGTACAGAGGTCCCTACTCCGAGATGAGCACCTCGGGTGCTGGCAGCCCTATCTCTCAGAAGTGGCTGGCAGGAAATTTAAGTGAGTTTGGATCTGTATTAGACACTTTGCCCCATTAGACCAGGGAAATGATATCTAGGGATACCTCCCCCACCTGGAGGACTGGAGAACATTTCCAAGATTTTTCAGTCCATTGTAAGGTTATAAATCTTTAGATTCGAGCATTAAGGCAAACATTGTCCACTACTTACGATGACATCCCTGTCTTTCTGCATAAAGACACATAAAGGGGCTCCATCGTTTTCCTCAAACCCACCTTGCTGCGTGACTCTTGCAATTCCCTTCTCCCTTATAGATCCTATCCTCCCTACAGGTTAACCCAGCTGGTCTGGATTTACACAGTTTAAATTCCACTTAGTGTAACTGTTGAAAGCCTGGAGCTGGTCGGTGAGGAGGATGGGGCGAGGGCCAATGGTGGGGTTCAGGCCTGGCACTGCCCTCGCAGTGTCTTTGCAGGGAAATGTTGCGCACAGGTGGGTTTTGACAGATCACCCATATCAGTTCAGCTTGCCAGTGAGATAGCCCGTTTCTCCTCTGCCCTGGAAAAGAGACAATTCCCTTTACACCAGCGGACAGCAATGCGAAGTCAGAGCGTGGGGTCAAACCTGCTCACAGATGTTTTTCCTGTAGAAGAATCAAGGTTTTATTCACATCCTTGCCAGGTTCAGATGTGAAATCTTCTCCCTGTTCCTGCAGAGTCTATCAAAGTCTGCCCTTGAGATACAAACCATGAAAACCAAAGGGATTTGCAACATGTCCTGAACTGCTAGTTCATGGTCTTAGATTCAGGAGGTGGAAGAGGCTACCTAGCAGCAGTCTCTCCTGCATCACACAGTCCACAAATTTCCATAGCAGTATAAACTGTGACTTTCTGGTTTGCTTTCCTTTTGCTTTATGAGAATACAGGCTGTTTTGTTTTTTTTTCTGGTTATCCATGAACTCTGCAGCAAGTGTTAGCTCCTCTGTGAGTGTGATACCCCATAAACAAGTGCCTGCTGTTATCTCTACCTTGAATCCACCCCTGGTTTCCTCTCTTGCTAGCACAGTGTTTTTAGCAGAGATAAGGTTGTGGACTAGTGAGACTGGCACTGCAAGTAGAAAGAGATTTGAAATGAGGGTGTCACCCAATCAAAGTTTATAACCCGCAGATCTCTTAGATTTGTTGTCCCGGGCCGAAGGAACAAGTTGGTTTAATGTACCTCTATGGACATAGTGGATACAGATGTGAAGTTCACATTGCGCCCACCTCTGAGCTGGACCGATTACAGGTTCCCTGTCTTACGGCCATAGAAATTATGCTAATAGTATGGGAACGACAGTGCAAATACATGTATGTAAGCTTCTTAGCATGCCTGGTGAGAAGCAGCTGTATTCAAAAGCCAAAGTTAGATATATGTGGAGCAAACAGGAGCACATTTTGTTTTCTCCGACTGTGTGCTTACTCAGCAGCAGTCATTGCATCCTGACATTCCCAGGCGACTGCCTGTGGATCTTCCAGTTCTTCCAGAATCTAACTTTTAAACATGAAATATACAAACCATACTTATACATAGAAAGAAATCATAATGTAAAGGACAAGTAAGTGTTCTCTAAATGTATAAGATACTTGTAACTGATGTGTTCAAGTAGATTATTCAATGTTAGACACTGGTGCTACATGCTTCCGTCTAAAATGTTACAGTTTTCTGTGTAAGCTCAGGGGTTTTTTTATTGCACACAAGTGAGCATCAACTCAGAAAATCTCTGAACTGGAACTTTATGATCCTATCGTATATAAAATACCCTTAGTTAATTTCTTCAAAATGGCCAAATTTACTGGTTAGTATTTTAGCTAGCTTGAGTAGCAGTTATATCTATATTTGAAAAGTAATGGGTCATTAGGGTAGCATTGTACATGCTCTTTAAGGCCTCGGTCCTCCTGTCTGGTGGATTCGGGTGCGTCTGTAAGTCGGACACTGCATGGTGCGCTCCTTGTGAGGGCAGAGCACACCTTTGCTGATGCTGTTGAGCGAGAAACCAACCTACTCTGTATTCTGGAGCATCTAAGTAAGAAAGCACTTTGTGGAGAATAACCACAATGATTCAGTGTCATACGTATGATTCATAAAGAAAGATTAATCAGGCTTAAACTAGAGCATACAAGTTCTGCATCAGTATTCAAGGGTTTATGCATATGCTGCTGTACATGTAATTCCTTCCCAACAGGAAGGGGAGAACAAATCTTAGAAGGAACAACACAGAAATTCATTGAACTAAGATGGAAGAATCGATGTTGATAAATTCTTCATTAAGTATATGTTCAAATATTCATAATGGATGGAGGGTGAGCGGACTTAGAGACAATATAGGAATACAGTAACCTAATGTACTTAGTGATGTTAAGGACAGCATATTTGTACTCTAGAAATTGGTTACAGACAAGAGGTACTAAAATCTATTTGACAGTACATCTCTGAATTTTATACGTACATATGCATGTATATCTCTCCCTCATATTTAGCTTATAAGCTATAAATATTTATGCCTATTGATACATGTATGTTCATCTCAAGTCTACCTGTCAACTGGGTTTTGGCTCTGTAAATGCTAAGATACGATTGAATTAACATGTTTTAAGTTGTTGTGATGAACTCAGGTCTTTTTGGCTGCTATAGTTTCCGTATTTACTGCATTTCTCTGTGTTGTTTACATGTACGCTGGTGATATTGACAGAACTCATTATTTCTGGTTCTGATCAACCCAGGTAGCTGTCAAAGATACCGACAAATATTTGCTTCCAGTTTTGTAAAATTTTACAAATGCTTTCAAGTAACTCTGTAATGATTAATTATAATAATTAGCTGTTGCTACAAAAAAAAAATACATTAATGCATACCATTTGGAAAGCTGTAGACACAGCTTACATTTATTTTAGGATTTGCAATATACTGCTTTCCAGGCTGAATTTATTGGCAAGGGTTAGGTGGGAATAAATGTTCTCAGCAGTTCCAAATCCCATTAAATGTGACTTCTGTAATATAGATTCAAGTGCTGTAATTAATAAAATTTCAAGAAAAAAGAGGTTTAAAATTGTTCCATCTAGAATTAACATTTACAGAAATTGGACAGAGCTGTTAAAAAAAAAGAAAAGAAAGAAAAAGGAACTAACCTGAAAATGCCCTGTTTTGGAAAATATATTTATGGAGATTTCACAAAAATCTATATATAACAGTACAGGAGGTTAAATATTAATGATTGACTATTATATCATACATTATATCATTATAATATACCACACCAATGCAGGTGATGTCAGTCCTACAGCTTTGTGTGAAAATATCTTGCCCATCCCAATGCAGTAGAATTCAGAAAGATAAAAATAATAACGTGGATTATGTATATCAGTCAATAAGCCAGATCTTCATGTAGCATAAATTGGGTAAGTAAAGGACAGCGAAACTACGCCCATATATCAGCTGAGGTTATGCCTCGAGTGTGACCCAGCAATTATGATTCAGTCAAGGAGGGTTTGTGTGAATCTGAAGAATGAGATTTGGCACAAATATTAAGTCGAGGCGGGTTTTTTTTTCATTTTGGTAAATAATTTATTCAATGAAAAATGCAGGTGGCTTGCTCACAAAACAACTGCAGAGCAAGCTAAAATTTGGCAATCTGTATTAGTCAATGGAAAAAAAAGTAGAGTAAAACACTAGATATATTGAGCATTTTGGTTTTAATATTTCTAAAACAAAGTCAGTAGGATGGAAGAGAAGGATGTAGCTGCAGAAAGAGTTAAGAACAGCAGTGAGGATTCATTGTATAAGCCATGCTTCGGGTGTTCCCTTTGGCTGTGAGAAACCCAGATTGACTCTTTGCTATGAGCAGTCATTATCTTTTTGGACATTGGGAACGTTGTGTGGGTTTTCCTTGGTCTCTCCTCATATGCTGTTCCAGTTTTACAGAAGCGCTTGAGTGTTCAGCAGGTCAGCTCTCAGTGGAGATGAATTCCGGTGTGCCAGCCCTTGCCAATGAAGGCTTTGCCCGGAGGGAAGGAAAGCACCCTACCTCCAAGCAGCACATTTAGGATGTAGCAGATCCAAGTTCCGTCCTGGGTGCAGAGTGTTTTCCTTGACTACCTGTGCTGTGGTTTCTGAAGGAGCCAAACAAGCACATGGACTGGAGGGACAGCGTGGCATACCCTGTCCAGGTCCCCAGGCTGCAGGTTCATTGTGTCTGGTCCTTTTTCAAAGTCCACGGCAACTCCGTTGGCTGCAAATTTTGGAGAAACAGGATTAAGTGAGATGATCTGGCCTTATCACCATGCCTTTCAACTTCAGCAACTGAAAACTAGTGGAGTAGTTTTGGGGCTGTATACTTGGATGACAGACTGCTGGTCAGGTGTATACAAGAAACTTTACCTGCTTGTCTCAACAGTATCGTTTGTGGATCCTGGGACCTAACACCCGTGTTAATTTTAGCAGCCAAAGAGTAGGAACGGTCACTGAACATAGCATCTCAGGGGCACAGAAGAGGATCAAAAGAATAGCTTCAAAGAGAAAAAAGTGACTTAAATAAAATATGACTGCCGGAATGGTTGCAGTTTGATCTACTGGTGTTTTCCCAGTTTACTAAAAAGAACAAAACAACAGCCATCAAATGTTGATCAGATGCTTTTTGTGCAGAGAGCGCTGGGGCAGAATCCTGGGTATGTTCAAGACAGCAGGAGGGAATGAGTTTCAGGTGAATAATTCAAGAGAAGAGACCTTAAGCCTGTCAGTTAGTTTTCCACTCTAAACGTGTTTCATCATAAAGTGCCATTTTGTTGAAATCAGATTATGGTGCTTTTATCACAGCTTTTTGAGTTCCAGCATCTACACCACGGAAAAGTAAATTACCCACCTTGGAACCACCAGCACCCCAGTAGCTCCAGCATTCACCCAGGCGTGGGTGAACCAGGTCCAAGACCCTTTTGTAAACACCGGACTCAAGTATCAGTTTCTTAATGTGATGATAAACCCGATACTCTGGCAGCTGACTCTTAACTGTGTATCTTATTTTATGGATGACCAACTTGTGCTGCCCAAGGCTTATAGAGCACTTGCAGTGGTAGACAAAGCCGGTGAGAGCTGTGGTCTCTCAGCACCTCTGGCTGCAAGGCAGTGCAGTCTCCAGTAATGCGCACAGGGTTGCAAGCCATGAATTTTAATCTTTGCTCTGCCACTAATTCACTGTGTAGCTCCAGGCAAGTCCCTATCTCTTCGGCTGTAAAATGGGAATAATAATAATGGTTTCCTATCTTTCGGCAGCGATAAATTCATCTGTGTTCTTGAGGCATGCAAATACTACAGTGATGAGCGGCCCAGAAAAGACCATGAAAAAAATGAATAATTCTGTATTTACTGCAGGCTTTGGGTGTGCAGTAAATAAGGCACCGCTAACTGGCTGGTGAAGATTACTTTTCTAAGTAGCTGCTTATTCAGTAGGTACTGTGTAATCAGTACCTACTTATCCTATGTAATGAAAGATAAAAGGTTCTTTTGGGGGAAAAAAAAGAGAGGCAAAGACACGTTTCAAGAAAAATCTTAATACTGATTTACAGGAAAGCACCATTAGGATTTCTTTGTCCATTTAGGTTTTAGTGTTTAACTTCAAAGCACTTGATTTTGGCAACCGTCATAATGTTCTTCTAAGGCAACTGTCTTCTGTGCAGGCACATGATTAGGTCTGTAACTTGCACCCTGCCGTAAGAGCTTTACTCAAAAACAGCATTTTGCCTGTGCACATGTATCAGTTCTTCCCGTGCAATTATTGCTGCCTGAAAACCAGGAAAAACAAATCTGCCCTCTTTTTTTTTTTATGTCCGTTCTGATCACACCATCATATTCCCATTCTTGTATTGTGTTTTTCTGGGTTCTCAGACGAGTTGCAGGGTAGGCAACCTGCTCAATTTGTTCGCACACTGTCTCTCTCTTTGTATACAAATAAAATCCCTCCAAAGGGCTCCTCTGCTGACAAATAGATTTTTTTGCTATTGAAAATAGCGAGGAAAACAACGAAGACCACTGTACATGGTGGTATGCTAAGGCTTCAAACTTTATTAGAGTAGACTGAGCATGTTTATCCTGCAATTTAACTGCTTATTAGACCATTGCTATCACATCTGTTAAAAGCATGCGCAGCCCACAAAACAAGCTGCCAAATGTCCCTTTACAATTACATTGTTCAGAGATCTGTATTGTCACTCTCTATTTTGCATTTGTGTATACGATGTGTCAGTGCAGCGGTCCCCCGACGGGGCTCATTTGAGTATAGTTGGAGTCATGTTTACTTTTCTATCCATAAGCAGATCTAAGCTCTGCCGGGACAGAATGCGCACAGATTTGTTGGTCTAATCTCCGCCCCATTTGGTGATGCTAGATTTAAATTTAGGACATATCAAATTAGAATCGTGATATCAAATATCACGATTTATGTCAAGTAGTCTTGACATAAAAGCGAATCATCTACTGCATAACACTTACAGCCTTTTAATGTGTCTAAGAAAGGAGCATGTTTTATTCTATTCTAACTCTACACATTTCTAGACATTTGCTTGATATTCTTATGTGTGATATCTGAGATCTATTTGAGATAATAAGAATATACTGCATAAAACAAAGCAATATATGACCTCAAAGACTATTTGAAAATTATGTCTTAGAAGCATTTCTTCTTGCTACTTATATTGAGAACCTTCACGAGCAAATATTTTGGAGCAAATTACTTCCATAAATGTCTCTTTATAGGCCCTGATCCTATGAACTGCACACATGACTCATCCTGGGCACGTGAATTCATTGCAACTGAACACATATGCAAAGCTATCGCGGTGATTAACTCGGTAGAAAAACGTTTGCAACACTCTGCCCTTCAGGTTTTTACTTTTCACTTTACAAACGGCGCTACCAGCTATGAGCAGGATACAAACAATAGGCACGGAATTATTGTCAGGGATGGCTGTTACCTCGAGTCACTTATGAATTAAACATCTGCTGTCTCACATTGAAAAAGTTTTAAAACCAGTTTGCATATGAAAAGGATGACTGCAAAAGAGATTTCCGTGAAGAAATCTTTAGCTTGTTGTGAACACGGCAGCCTCGCTGCTCGGTAAGAGTTTGCCAGAAGTACGTCACCCTTTTTGCATTGTTGCCTGACAGAATCTGGTGGCCTAAATTTCTTTTAATGTCTTTTGCTTAGTGTTTCCTATTGGCTACGTCTCCATCTTTGAGACACCTAGATATTAGAAAACATTGCCAAGTAGGTAGAACGTGGCTTATCCAAACGCGAGGTTTCAAATAGGCTCTCCCATGAAAGAGAGGACAGTTGAAAACAGCAGTTTTCTTTAACCAATGATGATGCTCCCTGGAAAAAGTCTCCAACCATGATCTCCCATGAAAACCATGGCCACTGAAACGATGCAACTCTTGAGAGGCAGGAGATGAACATAATTGCAACAAGCAGAATTTCAGCAGGGACCGTGCTAAATATAAAGAATTCAGTGCTAGAATATATGGGAACGATTGTAACCTGGCTGTACTCGGAGCTAAACGTAAAACTCGTCTTCCTGGAATAGCGCCCTGATGGTTGTAATCAAAACCAATTCGAAACACTGATGTCTGTTTCTTGGTGTCACGGAAAGAGATTAAGGGGAAGGAGAGATCACTGTCATCTTTCATATCACAGAATGTACTTTGGAAAGGTCACAGCGAGACCAGGGAAAACCTGGATGGAGGGAGAATGTACCGTCGACCGCCGCTCCAGGACCAATTGTAATGTAGAGCTGTGAGCCGGCACTGCAAACAAGGTTACAATAAGAATGATGCCTAAACTCAACCAAATCTGTGGCGGCAAGCACCAGCTACGCAATTGTGGCTTATTTAACCCAGCTATGACTGCACACAGGTTAATGTTTTAAAGACAAGAATTCAATATGGAAAGGAGCTGATGCTGTATGTTTTGCTGTGTAAGTGCTGTTGTTGAGACGCACGGAGAGAGTTGAGCGTGTCTGGAAGGCGATACCTGAGCAATGCTCCGTATTATATAAAGGGCCCGAATCATTCAGAAGATTTCCTATCTTTAAAAAAACCCAACAGATATGGTTGCTGCTACATGGCTCTTAGGCCTTCAGATAAAAAATGAAAGTCTTCCCTGCCATTCTCTCTATTGCATGTAGACACTCCATGATATCGGTAACTTTGCTAATGTGGGTAATTTCATTTCAGTCTTTTTTTTTAATTATTATTATTTTCCTCCCAATCTTTCCTTGTATCTATTTCCCCAGTGGCTAAAAGATTAACGATTAACTTCCCATTAGGGAGGAACAAGAAGATGGCTTCAGCATTATTTATTTATTATTCTTTTTCTTAGCTGGAAATTGAATTATCCACTCCCTATTTAAGACCCTTCTAATGAAAATGTCAGTTATCATGAACTAAATGTTCTTTAATAGTACCAGTACATAGCTAGCTAGTAAAAGAGAATAGTAGGAGAGGGAAAAAAGCAAACTCAGGTGTAGAGCTGTACACATCTACACATGGAAATAGATTAGCACCTTACAAGAACAAATGCATTAATCCTCCGTGCACCCTGCAATGTGGTCAAGCCTTTTTCTGTGATAGGAGGGAAATATTAATAAGGATAGCTGCGTGGTTTGATAGGGCACAAAACTGAAATTCTCCCAGATGTTAGCTAAATGCTTTTCTTGGTAAAATCTTCTGACCTCTCCTAAGGAATACATGAAATAAAAACCCTAGAACATCCCATGCTGCCCATGTTATAAAGTCTTCCTGTTATCTAATTCTGAGGAAAATGACCCAGCTCCCATATCAGATAGTACATCAGAGTCTTCAAAGATCACTGGAGTCCCCCACAGTTCAGGCTAACCTACTTGCAGTGGTATTAGTAGTAGTTGGTAGGTGCTGCTATCCAGTACCACAGTATGGTGGGGTTTTTTTCCAAAGAGGAAACAAAGTAAGTTTGTTCATCCATTGAATTCATTAAAAAAATGGTTCTTGTACCCATGCTAAGCCATCACTGCGCTCTCTTCCGTGTTGGCTCTTCTGAAGTCTGGACTTGTGCAGATTTTTTTAACCTCCTCTATTTCTGAGCCGCACAGACGAGACAGAGACTTGCCCCAAATTCTCTTTCACTTGGGATATCACCAGCTCCCTGCTCTCTCTCATCCCAGTTCCCTATGCAGGAATGGCCAGAGAGCTCAAGGCAGTTCCCTTCCTCCTCGCTGAGTTTTCTCTATCTTCATACCTCAGCACCCTTCTAATCACTGAAGCGTTACGCAGCAGTTCAGGGCTAAGCAACAGCTCAGAGGCTGGATCCAGCAGAGAAGTCATGCCCTGACATTTAATACATTTTAGAGAACAGGAAGAGAAAACTTGGGGCCTGGCATGCCCCCAGATTAAACAGTGCACCCCATGGCATTACACAGGCTCACAGCTCTCTGGGTTTACGGGGACAGTGTTAAGGACACTTCTCAGTTTAATCTAGGGTGTTCCTTGACTATCAACAGATAAAGTCACACCAAATTTAAAAATGTTGTGACCCTCATGTGGACAGAGCCCTAAACACTCTGGTTTTATCACAGTTTAAAGCTGATGGGAATCTGAAGGGCTTTTATTCATCCATAAGCATCCATACAAGATACCTCCTAAAGGAAAGGTTGACTTAATGCTCACCAGCCCTTGGAACAAGGAGGGTGACTACAACACGTGAGATGTGTGTGGTGGGGGGGGACACACATACCCGTGTGTGTGCTCCTGCTCTCTTCCAAGGCAGGGCTGTGCATTTTACTGAGGGCTGTGTCTGCACTGCACTCCCATTCCCGGTCTACGAACCATCCTCCAAGATGGGGAAAATAAACCCCAGCCATCTTCCACCCCGGCCAAAAACCCAGAAGAGGACATGTCGTAGGCCTGAGAAGGTGCAGCATCTGGCACATGTCTGCTCTGCCTGACGGAGCTCCAGAGCTCCCAACGGGCTGTGCAGCTTGCCATAACCTCCAGAGTAGGCATGTTTGTGTGAGGCACAATCTGGCCTATAGTTTCATATAAGCCCCCTAATTTAGCAGAAAAATAAAGAGTAAGTTGTTAGTCAGAACAACGTTTTCTTTTCCTAAGGATTATTGCTTTTTAATTATCGTTCCAAGTGGATTGTATGCATTGTATGAAAACAGATTAGAAAGAAATATGACTAAAAAAAAAAAAAAGANNNTTAATTTTGTTTCAAAGGTGATTGATAAAATTTATAAAAAAAAATTAAAAAAAAAAATTACAAAAAAAAAAAAAAAGATTAATGTTACAAAAGCTAGATTAATCTTTCCAGAAGGGAAACTGGAAAAGACACCAGAACATACCACATTGAAACGTAGAAGCTGTCAGCTCCTTTGGTGCGTCTTTCAGTCTAGCATCAATTACAGTGGACTTGTAGCAATTTCATTTAATACTGAAGGGATCATATTAAGGAAAGAATAAAGGTTGACGAAGTATGTGTTTTGTTCAATTTGCTACTGTTTTAAAGAATGAGGTTTTAAACTTTCTGAAAGTTATTAGATTGTATGCATCGCATGAAAAGCAAGGAAATTTGTAAACCGTAATATGACGTTGATTTCTAAAGTAAAAAGGAAATTGGATCTGAAGTTCAGTGAACTACAGCTTATTTTCATTACAGACATTTCTACTGAGAAATCCTGCTAAGATTTAAAACTGCTGCTAAATGTACAGACACCCAGTGAAATGGCAAATGTCTGTACGGTTATAAGCACACAAGAATGGGAACACTGGATCAGACCAAAATATCCTGTTCGGCGATCCCCCATAGAAACTTACAGAAAGTGAGTAAGAAGAGGGCAAGTGCTTACAGAGCTGCCAAAGGAGAGGGCAGTTCCCTCTGAAGGGCTGGGAAGGCTGCGAGAGGGTCCAGCCTCAGACTCCCTCCTGCTGCCGTCCCAGTCTGCTCTGGGTCTCTCTTGGAATCCCCAGTCGCTGCCTGGGGTTCAAAAATTTCAAGGGGCTGGGGAGGGTGAAAGGAAAAAACCCCACAGAATCACAGGATGGTCAGGGTTGGAAGGCACCTCTGGAGATCATCTAGTCCAACCCCCCTGCCAGAGCAGGGTCACCTACAGCAGGTTGCACAGGACGGCATCCAGGCGGGTTGTGAATGTCTCCAGAGTGGGAGACTCCACAGCCTCTCTGGGCAGCCTGTTCCAGTGCTCTGCCACCCTCAAAGTAAAGGAGTTCCTCCTCATGTTAAGATGGAATTTCCTATGTTCAAGTTTGTGCCAGTTACCTCTTGTTCCATCACTGGGCACCACTGAAAAAAGACTGTTCCCATCCCCCTGGCACCCTCCCTTTAAGTATTTGTAAGCGTTAATAAGATCCCCCCTCATTCTTCTTTTCTCTAGACTAAAAAGGCCCAAGTCCCTCAGCCTTTCCTCATAAGAGAGATGTTCCAGTCCCCTAATTATCTTCGTAGCCCTTTGCTGGACCCTCTCCAGCAGATCCCTGTCTTTCTTGAACTGGGGAGCCCAGAACTGGACACAATACTCCAGATGTGGCCTCACCAGGGCAGAGTAGAGGGGGAGGATGACCTCCCTTGACCTGCTGGCCACACTCTTCTTGATTCAACCCAGGATGCCATTGGCCTTCTTGGCCACCAGGACACATTGCTGGCTCATGGTCATCCTGTTGTCCACCAGGACTCCCAGGTCCCTTTCCACACGGCTGCTCTCCAGGAGGTCAGCCCCTAACCTGTACTGATGCATGGGGTAGTTTGGGAGTAATAGGAAACTTTCTGGTGGCAGAGGAATTAGGATCTCATTTGCTGGAGGGCCAAAATGGCATTCCCTGGCACCCAACGTTCAGTGGGAAGTCAGCTCCTCCGTAACTTCTAAGTTCCAGCAATCTGCAGTTTAGAGTTAAAAGTTAACCTGTATTTAATCATATATAATAAATCTATAAATGAGTTATTCATGCCAAAATGAAGGGTATTAGGATGTCTGAAATAGTGTAAAATGGTTGTCTAATTGATTTATTTTGTCTAAAGCACCGTTGAATGTGGAGCTGCTTTCAATAGAGGAAAATACCACCTACGGTTCCTAGAAGTAACAACAGCGTATGGGGTATTAGGAGACAAACGTTCTCTTCCCTATCTGCCAGGGAAACCTTACAACCAGGACTCACAGCATGACATTGATAAATGATTTAATTCTGTGGTGTTTGCCCCATATTCCTCAAGTGGGATTTTTAAAAGGAGATGAATGACTACCCTCTTCTCTGAGGTTTCAGAAGCCTCAATTTTACATTATCTAATATATGTATACACAACATTTGAGAACTTTGAAAGAAAAACACCAAATACAGTTAAAAACTATATTAGAGCCTTAAAAAGGTTATATAGCCAGTTTGCAATTTATAAAGATGATAATGAACAAAGCCAGGAAATTTGGAGGTTCCAGTAGATGAATAAACACCGAATGAATAAATAAAGGGGTATGAACAGATTTTTTTTTTGTTNTTTCTGTTTTATCTAAAACTGTTTATAAAACTCTTGATAAGCTGAGGTGTTGAAACATGTGCTTTGGATTTCAGCAGTCTATTTTCAGACTTAAGTACTTCACAGTGTTTTAAAATAAAGACGGAGGGAATTTTGAAACATCACTTGAATAAAAATATCTAAACCATTTCATTCTCAAAAAGTCAATGTTTTCTTTTTTAGGAAAGTCAAGAGGCGAGCTGAGAGTATTCCAGTGTCACTGGATGTTCATTTTGCATTTAAAAAAAAGAAAGTTTTAGCTGCTAAAGTTCCACCGAGCCCTATTAAAATCACCGAATTAGAATAAAGCACTACTGCAACAGATGGTGGGATGTCCCAGTATATTCAGGACAGTTGAAGTGTACATATTCACATCTCAGAACCCTGGAAAATAAAAATGCTTCAGTTCTTCTGATTCATTTTTAAAGCAAAGAACATTTCCATGTTCTCCAATTCATAGAACATTTCCAATTTTTCATAGACTGCTACAACTACACTTTATGGCTCTCTCACCCTCACACTTGACGTGAAGTAGGGAAAATGCAGAAATGCATACGCTCTGTTACCAGCTTGTTTCTCTTTTAAATCAAAACTTCTAATGTTTAAAGAAGAGTTGTGGATAAAAGAAAGTACAGCTTGAGGCTATGATATAACGCACTTAAAGGTCCCAAAGGCAATATTCTTAACATCTACAACCAACTCTGAAACATAACCTAGGAATGTAAATGTTAGGGCTGGGCTCTTAAATTTAAGTTTCCTGACACACTGCGGGCTGACAGCCTTTGAATTTATAAAGGCTTCCTATCTAAGCAACCAAAAGAGCTAAAGATCACTTAGAATCATTATTTTGATCTGTACTTACAAAGCAGTAGCAACCTATGAGAAAGCATTACCACATACATAACCAGGTGATTATTTAATCTGATCACACGTGTTTTCGTCATCTTAAAATTGTTCTTCTGTGCACAATTTGGAGACCAGTTTTGTCTGTACAAGAAGGCAGTTGGGGGGGTGTGTCACTCAGGGGGATTCCTTATGCTGTTTTGTGCATTTGTTTATAACAATATATGCACTTACAATGAGGTTTAGAATGGATCAAGAAATTATTCTTCCTCATTAAATTTTTTCAAATAACTGAAATACTTGAGTATTTCATGGAAATACCTTCTCTCTTTTTTTTTCCAGAATATTGTTTTTTAAACAAAACAAAGGAAAGGGTTTTTTTTTGTTTTCTGTGGGTGCCTACAAAATCCAAGGAGTGATGCGGAGACATCTTAACTTCTTTGGAGGCCAAAGGTACCTTAAATTTTTGCAGTGAAAGTACCTGCGGGGTACCTCACGGGCCCTGTCAAATAGATGTGCTCATTGGGGCGGCTGTTACTCAACAGCACTGGGTTCAGCACAGAGCATGTTAGTGACACCTGCTTTCATTCAAAACCGTCATAATGTTGGGTCAAGGTGACCTCTGCATTTTGTAACAGAGGTCATTGAGTAACATCTACAGCGCCCACTAGGATGCCAGGATGAGAACTCAGGGCTCCCTTCTGCCTCCTGTGTGACTTTGCACGGAAACCCAAAATCTCTCTGCGAGGAGCCTTTTCAGCCCTGAGCCTTTCAGAGGTGGTGTCAACTATTCTTCATGAATTAATTTTTATTTTACCCGGACTATTAACTTTCATTCTGAAAATGAAAGAATACTTAAAAGAATGAAAAGAAATCGAAGAGGCTGAGAGAGTAGGCTTCATCCTAAGTCATAATTTCTCATGCCACCAAAATTGAAATTAATTCCAATATACTTTAAAGGTGCACAACCCTTGCACCAAGAAGCAGATCTCATGTCTTTTATAACAGGGATACACTTGTCGAACATATATTCGAACATATATTCTAGTCTGNAACAGGGATACACTTGTCGAACATATATTCTAGTCTGTGAAAGTGTAAACAGTTGTTTTTTTTTTTTCCTACAAGATTTTATGAGCATTAACAGCACCTGAAAGTTCTCCTTTCTGAAAAAATGCACCTGTTTTACAACAGCACTCCCATATCTCATGAGGGTTAGAAGGGACACTGGCAAACTCTGTGTCACCCTGGCATGTATGCAAGTGCTTCAGGGGATGGAAGAACAGAAACGAAAATTATGCAACCGAATGATTTTCTGAAGAACCACTGACTTAAGGAAATAGAAGCAAAATCAAACAGTTGTTTGTGGAGAATATAGTGATGAAAACAACAGGATAGTTTAAGGTGTGAAAATTATTTCAGTGCTGGGTCACAGTAAACCACAAACATGTATTTCTGATTGCATTGAACATAAAAATTCCCATACTGAATCGCGCCAAAGTTGCATCTGGTTCGCTGCCTAGTTTGCTGCCTCGGACAATGGGCACATAATTTGGAAGGAGAATAAAGAAACGGGACAGATAGAAAGTAAAGTAATTCTTCCCCAGGTATAACCTTTCCGTTTCAAGCAGTCTGAGGTTTATGGACTTCCTCAGCCAGAGGGTGCATTCACAACATTGATTTTAATACCCATTGATGGAGCTCCTTTTCATGCATTTGTCTAATGGATTTTTGAGCCCATTTATAACTGTGGCCTCCACAGCTTCCTCTGGCAAGGAGCTCCACAATTTAATTATGCATTGTGTGAAAAAGGACTTCATATTGCTCGCTTTAAACCGACCGCCTGACCATCTGAGCGCTCCTTTGTTTTTTAGAGTACGAGCAATAACAAATAATCATTTATGCAGTCCGCGACTTCATATACATCTATCATATCTCTCCTCCCTCATCTGCTTTCCAGACTTAAAACTCTCAACCTAAGTCTCTTTCTTCCCACCAATGCCATTTCATACTTTTAATCGTCCCTGTAGGTCTTTCCTATACCTTTGTGTAGCTCTCAAGCTCTTTGAGATGGAAAAGACCTGCATGAAGTTCACAGGATGTGGGTGGACCACAGATTCCTACAAGACTGCACCGATCCTGTTTTGTTCTGTTAATTCCCTGGTGGTTCTTAGCACTTGTTTACATTTTTTGACCTCGGCTGAGCATGGAGCTGGGACCATCACTGAACTATCTGCAGTGAATCTGAGATCTTTACTGTAAGCATAACGGCAAATTTATGCACCATTGTGGTGTGCATTTTTTATATTTGGAAATAGAATGCATTAAAAAGAAAAAGGAAAGAAGTCCTGTGGACTAAAATAATGGTATAGGACTTATTGGATCTGAACTAGAACCAGACACCTTCAAGAACATCAGTGATTTAAAATGTGAGTAAACAGGTGTCTGTGTCTTGACATATTCTCACTCCATCCTTCCTACCTTGCTCTTAAATGCCACCGAGCGGGGGTTTAGACTTGCAAATTCATTGGCATGTTTCTGAGCACTGCTTAACTTCCCAGCTCTGGCTGATGTCAAAAGGAGTCAAGACTGGCTAACCCTCATAGAATTGGACCTGAAAAGTATTGTTCTGGTAACTGTTTATACTATGTGACATTGTCACTTCCATACTCTTTGTGGAGCTTGATGCTGGGAAAAATGAATTTCCAGAGAGGTTATGAAAGATCAAGGATGCTATAATGTCATCATAATTACATGTAACTTGGGCATCAGCATTACATAAAAGCATATTGAATGCTTACTTAACATAACATTTGAATAAATCATGTTTAAAATCATGTTCACTGAAACATTTATTTCAGCTAGAGCCACATAGTTTAAGCTTCTCATACATAAACATTTTTGGCATTATTTATGAAAACTTGGCGTGCATCCACTTAATTTATACTTTAAAAAATAAGAGATAGCTATGTGAATCTTATATTTATAGAAGAAACCTCCATCGTCCGCTACTTACTGAGGTTTCAGCGGATCTACAATGGTAATTCAATAACTGTGTCTATAATATCCTGGGAATTTTAAACACAATTTCCCATTTTTGCATTTGGCATTTCACTCTGTACTTTCTTACTTTTCTTGATAGGCTTTTAGGTACTAAAAATAATTCGTTAGTGCCTATCATGCTGTGTGACAATGATGCCTTTGAACGCCTAACCTGGTTAGCATGGGTCGAACCTCCTGGTAAATGGGAAAGTGAATTTTATTGACTCATTGGTGTGGGTGCCTCACTGCTTCTGAAGGTTCTGGAGGGAGGGCGGGTTGAGCAGTCTTGAGGTAGAAGCCCAGAAGCAGCTGTTCCAGGGAGGAAGAGTTACATTGAGGTTTCGCATCTGGCTGTTACAACCAATAGTTATTGCACCAAAGCCACCTAGCGTGGGCTTAATTTGGTCTCTATCATGTACTCTGGGTGAATCAACGAAAGTATTTTCTTCACTTCAAAATGGAAAAAGGCTCAACTATAACGAGGTGCTCATTCTCCAAGCCTGTGGAGAAGGAGTTTAGCATCACGCTTGTTTTTCTTCCTGTTTGTAAATGGCTTGTGTGAGTTCTTTCCAGAGTAGGAAAAGAAAGTATTTTTTCTTAATAGTGGCATTCCATGCTCAGATGCTTTCAGAATCTGAAGCTGAAATATCTCACTTTCTTATTGTTAGCATTATCTTCCAAGCTATAAATATTAGCCTTTGTATGTATATTTTCATGCTGAATCATTCTGTTAGATACAAAACATCCAGAGTACTTGTTAAGCATTCTGTGATTCACAAGCATTGCTTTGTGTCCTGGCCTTAATCCAGAAAGGGCTATCACATTTCACTCTCCTAAAGACTATTTTCAAATGAATATGATATTTAATTTAATTTCTGCTTTTATGTGATCTTGTAGGATTTAAAGATGTGACAAAAAGTGATGATAGTTGTTTAAAATTTAACTTACATGTAGTTAAAAGACTCCAGCAATTCCAGAAATACAGCACTAACTTAGAAGCTTTCCTGTTTCTTGGCTGTCCACTTACCATTAGCAGAGAGATTCTGCTATCTATATGTCTAAAGACATATCTATATGTCTAAAGACATATCAGACATTTTGGTCTGATACGCTTTTGGAGGGCAATATGCTCAATGTACTGAAATAGATCTAGCCTTCCTTCCCATTAAATCCCTGTGGATGGGACTTACCTTATGCAATATTACACACCCAAAAGTTAGATGTCTAGCTAGGTATAGGCTATGTTCCTAGTTATTAGGTACTTCTGGAGGGTGATTCATCCACCCTATTTTAGCCTTTTTCAGCCTTTGGAGTTTCTTTCAGTCGTTGGACTTTCTTTCCCCACGGCAGTATTAAGGTAGCCTATGGTAACTGGCTCCGACTTACATATTTGATTTCCGATGCTTACATCAGCAAGGAGGAATTCCAGCCAGAGACATTCTGAGTTGTGGCACCATCCAGAAATTGTGCAGGCTTCAGAAAAAGCACACAAAGCTCTAATTTCACAGTTCAGAAAAGTCCTAACATTCCAATATAGGTTGCCCATAGTATCTTTTCCTGTATAATATTGAGTGAGACGTCAAGAGACCTGGGAGGACAAAAAGGGGAAGAGACAAGTTACTATTTTTGTTACTTTAATAATCCTAAATGCAAAACATTAGCTCTTTCTAGCAACAAAAACTCCACCAGCAGCAATACTGAAACCATATGCCCTCCATTTGATTTACCATCAAGGACTGCCTGGCTGCACAGAGAGCCTCTCTGCTTAATAGTGGCTCTAGGCAAGTGCATGTATAATATTCAAAGCAGTTTTGTTCTTTTATTAAAGTTGTGATAAGGATGCAAAGCATTTTAATGGGAATAATCAATTATATAATGATATTCATATACAACAAAGTGCTTTTAATATAAGTACTTCTAATGTGCTGCTTTTGTGACGGGGGAATTACTTTTGTAATACTTTCAGAAGCGTGTCGTCTCTTGGTGCCAGGCAGACAGAAACAGTAGGAGACTTCTGTAAGAGATGAACTCCATTTACTCATCATTCACAAGAAGGCACTTTTCAATGCAGAGACCAAAGGATTTTACCACTCTGCTGAATAAGAGAATTTCAACATCGAGATGTGTCTACATTTTTGTTAGAGAAGAAAAAAATGGAGTGCATTATCAGTCTGAATAAATGCCCATTGTGAAACTTCAACATTTAAAAGATGAGATTTGACTCTTTCCTGTTTCATTTGCCTAATTGTTTTCCTGATCTCCCTTTGCTGTTATCATCTCTCTTCCAAAAAAAGACACTAATTCTATCCTGCCATTGGCATTTTTGCTGATGGCTGTCAAAAGTTATAAACACAAGGTGGCCATACAAGATGTTTTGCACTCTTTAGAAATTTTTGATAAATATATTAGCAGAAACTGTTTGTATATGCAAGTTTCTTTTTATCTTATGGGTATGGGTATAGTTAGGTAAGGGGATTGAAAACAGACACTTGTTCCACCTATATTGTACATGTTCATTTAGAAGTGGTGCCCTCTTCCACCCATAGCTAATTTGCTATAAATCCCATGCCAGTTGTCATGGTTACAGGGTGAGCTGCATCTGTCTCTCAGGTATCTTTGGCTATGTTTGGGAGCGTAGTCCTGAAGGAAGACGTAGGCTGAGCATGTTCCCTGACTCTCTGTGTCCAGCCTCTGCGAAGGTAGAGTGCTTGTTCCTACACCTTACAGCAGAAAAGACCCCAGCCATCTTCTCCTCTCAATATTGACCACGCATCTCTACCAACGCGAGATATTTGACTATAGTCAGGGGATGTATTTGGGTCAGTGTTGAGGCTTCACATGTCCCTTCTCTGCTCTTCCTCCCCTCCTCTCTCCTTTGCTGAGCTCAAGAATTTACCCCAAGTCTATATTGAGTCATGGTGGACGAGACAACTAAGAAGTGTGGACATTAGACAAAACTGTACTTGAGAATATCAACCAAACCGCAAAATTACATGCTTAGGCATGGTTGCGGGCATGCAATACTATGATCTTTAAATCCAGAACAATGTGACTTGTGAATCCTGATGCCTAGGACTACCAAAAGAACATAAGATATTGTGAAGTTTGGAGTTGGATTCATCTGAAGATTAGATGTAGGTGTCTACATGAGAACTGGGTGCTCCCATTATGTCAACAGAGATATAGTCAACTCAGTTAATGGAGCCTATGTACAGAAAGCTGGGGATCCTCCTCTCGGGTGGAATCTGGCCTGCGTTCCCATACACAAGCATCCCAAGCCATTGGGATGCTCCAAGGTATCCCCCTTGGACTTCTGTTACCTCTCCAGTAGAGCGTGGGTATTGCATAGGTCCTGTATTGTAACTGACAGCTCTATGCAGTGGTTCAAGTAACTCAGGGCATCTTAAATGGACTAGGTGGTGGCATCTAACCTGAGCCCTACCCAGCCCTACCAGTTCTGCTCTAGACTGCTGTCTATTTCAAGGGGATCCAAGACGTGAGAGAGGCCCCACATCTCCCTACCCAGTGCACAAGGGAGTCGGGCATTCACAATACTCAGCTGTTAACATCCTTTAGCCAGTGCATATTTAATGTAAAATGCATAACCACCCCAGCAACAGGGACCAAACCCAGGATCTACCTTTCCCATGTAAGTGGAGCTTAATGCATTCAAACTCAGGATCATTTACCCCATGCTTTTAGTTGCTTCTCTTTAACTTCTCTAAGCAGACAGGTAAAGTAATGCACAGAGACATAAATCAGATTGTAAGATACAAATCAATACTTATTATGGAGAGCCCCTTACATTCATCACGCCTTCTCAGAAACTACTTAGCTAAAACTTATATTTTATTGCTGATTCCAGCAAAGCCAACACATTTCAGACTACATCTCCTCTTGCTCTCTCTTAAATCAGTAGCACTATTTCAGAAGAGTCCTTTGTTACCACATGTTCTGAAACAGTTCAACAAAAATAACCATGGAAAAATCTCTTCTTTGTAGTTAAAAAATGCAAAATGTATTCTGCAAAGTCACACGGATTTCAATCGAAAAAGCTCAAAAACACAGAATTAAGCTTCAGATTTTTAATATGTGTTTTTTTATATGAACCTTAATGTTTAAACACACATAAGAGTATTCAAAACATCAGAGATAAAGTATTTCATTTTACATTGAATACATTGCATTAGACTTCAGTGTATTTTTTTTAGTTTGGCTTATAAAAAAATAATGAAATAACTGAATTGGATAACATTCATTTGGATCAATTAGAAACCTTTTCTGAAAATTATTCACATAGCTCTATCAAAACCATATTGTTGCATTGTGTTTTTCACAAAAGCAGTGACTATTTATTTCGTTTTTCATTTCTTGGCAACAGAGTCATGGATCTATAATTAAAAACTCACTTAGACAATTTCCAAAAGATTATTACAATCTTGTCATGTCAGGGGTTGAACAAGTCAATTTATAGATTTTTTTTTTCCCATCCCTTGATTCTACAGTGATGGTCTGAAAATCTTAAAGGCCCTAAACTACATTTTGCTTTGGCGATGGACACGGGGCATGCAAATGATATTCTCTCTTTCTCTCTTTTTAGGAATGCAGTTGAAGAAAACAAAAAACTCTATGCAATTTATGACACAAGGTGAGTAACAAAAAGTACTTTAAAAACATGATTATTACCTGTAAATGGAATGTTAATCCTTTAAAATGTTAGAAATTATTATTAACATTTACTAATCCCTTTTTTCCTGAGCCACAAAGCGGCACAATGACAACTATTTTAGATCATCATACACATTTTTATCTACCTAATAATGATTCCCCTTTATATACAGTGATTTTCATTTGTATACAGTGCATGCGACACAGAAACGTAGTTACACAGACAGCTTAATTTCCATGTTATTCTACAGATGGAATATGGCCCACGATCCTGATCTGTGTGTTATGAGCTTAACCGTGGCTGCTTCTGATGCCAGTGTTTGGGGAATGAGAGCGAAGGGCTAGCTGGCACAGCCTCGGGAAAAGGGGATGCATTTAAAAAGGCTAAGAAGCACTTCCACCAGCAGAGCGCTGTGTCTTGGCAGCGCACGGCTGTGGATACAGCCTCTGTATAAACATACCTCCACACGCTGAAGCGTTTCTTTTCCCCTCATCCCTCAAGGACTGTTTCCTGTTAAGGGCACTCCTTAGCATAAGTAAAAAACCTACTCAAATGATAAGAGGAAGACATACATCAGACTTTCACTTTATCCTACCCATCGCTTTTTCTTTGTTACCCTGGATTATCGCTTCCAGAATTCTTCCTAATCTTAGCAAATCAGGATTGATGCCAAATCATTTCACTGCACTTCCTTCTCATTGCTTATGCTGTTTTATGTTGGAGTGTTTGCATGTATAAATGGCTTTCTTTTTTCCCCCAGTGTTTATTCTTTGTCTACCTATTTTTCCACTGTTAAAATTCAAAGGGACATTGGGATGAAAATGTCAGGAACCAACACCTCTTGGTGTTTTAGCTAGTCCATATAAAGATGCATCAGTTAGGATCCTGAGTTGATCTTCCTTTAAATATACATAATACTAAATATAAGCAATTCAAACAACTCACACTTGTCTTCTTCATTCCGTATAATCTCCCGCACAATGAAGCTTGGGTCTTGACTTGGAACTCTGGCTGCTGTAGTAAAAAATTGTATAAACAATAATTATCACAAATAAGATTCATAAAGTAATTGATAAATATGAGCACACAAAGCAATGGGCTATATTCTTCAATTTGTATCTAACCTTAAAGAAAAAAAGGTAGCTGCTGCATACTGTTTTGTTAATAATAATGAGCTCCTGATACAGTGATTTAGAGGAAAACACTCAAGTAGAAACTCTTAACAAAGAATTTCTATGTAAAATAGTTCTTCCTCAACTGCAGTTACAGTAAAAAAAAAAATAAATCAGAACTCAGTTACTTGTCTGTTTTTCCAAACACAGACTCTGTTTTCATCAGGACAGAGACTTAAAGAATAGTACTTCTAAAGCACCACAGGCTTCTCTAATGCATTTGTGTTATTTCAGTGCATAATCATTAATCTTTATGATGAAAAAATGTGAGTTATAAAGAGCCTTGATTATTTCTTCCTCTGCCAAAGTGTCAATGGATTTTTATTTTGATGTGCCTGACTCATTATGTGCATAATACAGAGGTTTTGCTGCATAAGGAATGGAATATTGCAGGAATACTCTTTAAAATTCATTCAGATAATGCAAATTTTTGTTCTATTTTCTTGAATATGAAGAAAAATAACCATCCGAAAATTAAACAACAGTTCAAAACAATTTGGGTCAAACCACTTATTAAAGGCAAATTTGTCCCCATTATTCATACTGATTAATACCTTATTCTTTATGTGGCCCACTGAAACATTCAGATCTCCACTACATCAGAACTGTTGACATAACAATATTAATATTTCCATATAATTAAGTGAAAACCAGCAAGTTATGCAGCCAAAGCAGATTCATGCAACGCTGTTTGCAATCTCCCTGACAGAAATGGGGACAATGAATATCAACTCATTGTCAGTTATAAGCTCAGCATAAACTGTTGAGTATTACTCAACATCAGTAAACATTACATATGCTTTCTGATAAATATACATAGTAGATAAATATAACACTGTTTTCCTCACATAGTATGTCCAACAACCACTGCTCATTATCTGAACAGGCAAAACACAGCGTATGAAACTGTCAAAGTGCAGAGTATTCCCTAAGCCCTGATGCCGCGAATCTACTCTACAGCATCCTCCTGTCACTCTGAAACTCTGCCTCTGCTGAGATACTGTAGGACAGAAAGTAAGGAAGTTGAGCTTTCTGAAGGAAATATTAAGTTTCCTTCAATGGTATTTTGGCAAAAATGGTCCTCAACTTCCAATTTCATAAAGTAAAAAAGAAGTCAGGTTTGGGGGAAAAAAAAAAATAGTTGAAAATTTTCTTGTGGATTTTTTCTCAGCCAGTTTTATTAATTACACCTTCTCAGCAGGTTAAACTAGCAGTCTATTAAAATTGCTGCAAGGCAGAATAGGTAAGCAGCAGCACAGGTCTCAGCCTAGCAAGATTAATGTCCTGTGTTCCTCAGAAGACACCACTTCAGCTGTAGCAGCAATTCTTCCCCCTTTTTTTGGTTTCTCTCTCTCTCTTTTTTTGTATCTCTGAACCCTCTGTGATTGCAGTTTGCTTCAGGATAAGACTGGATCTTTGTCAAAATCAATTAAATGACAGACAAGCCAGAGAGGAAAATGAAAAAGAAAACGTTCTGATAAGTGATTCTGACCTCAGCGTGTACGTTGGGTTATGTTCCTTTTGTCAGGTAAACCCTCAGTACCACTTTCCAGTGCAAGAGCTCAGTGATGTATTGCATGGTGTGATCAAATACTTCTTCCCTGATTCTCAAGCCAGTCGTTCTCCTACAGTCTGGTGACTGATAGTGGTAGTACTGCAAATGCATCAGTTGTGAGCAGACCTCTCCTCTTCTCTAGCCTTCCTGTCATTGCCTCCTCTTCTGCATCTCCACTAGTTCTGACAATGATGAAGAAAACTGGAATGTGTTCCAAAATTTTGAGTGGCTCCTCATTCCGCTCCCACCACCTTCAACAATGTCTGTCCTTTAACAAAGGCTGAGGGAGCTCTGTTCCATCTCCTTCTGAAAGGAGATGATGGGTGCATCTACATAGCATTTTAGTGCAGATCAGGACTGTGCCTGTGAAGTGAATCATTTGATCATTCCCACTTACTGTGCTTTGGTTCACATCTCAGAGCAGTCTCAGAGCACACGAACTCGATTCCTTTTATACGAAACTAAGGTGGAAAAAGCACCCCAGCAGCACATTGAATGCGGTCAAACTGCTAATGAACATCTAGTCTATGGGACCAGATTGGAACTTTTCCCAAGGTAAAAAAAAATAAAAAATGTCTACGGTGCGGATGTCAGGTCCTCAGCAACAGCAGTTTTGCTCTACAGACCAACCTCAGAGCTTGCCAACTCAATCCATTGTAACCCCACTCACCCCAAGGACTTCTTTCACATGTAGGCTTGGCAGATGTATTCTTCCACATGCATTCGCACTGGCCCAAGGACAATCCTTTTGCTCCTTCACACAGAATGCTTGCCTTTGCAGTTTAGACTTACCCATTTTTGAAGTGGCCTTTACCAACATTGGCAATGCTAACAAAGAAAAGAATATTGCTGTGCTTACCTTACTGAACTAAATTTGATCGGGAGCATAGATCTGAACTGTCCCGTGGCCCAGAAGCTGGAACATTCACCAAAGCAGTAGAAATAGTGATGAATTTTAGTCCCTGAACTGCAACATTCGAAGTCTCATCTTTTACAGGGATAATTTTACTTGGACAGAAAGACTGTATGTTGGAGAAAGAGCAAGAGCGAGTGAGAATGAGCAATGATGAAGGCACCTAAGGGGAGGAGAGAATCAGGTTCTGTTCCTTACACCACTGAATGTTAATTTATTTTATCCAGTAATTAATTCATGAATTACTGGAATATTTATGAAATGATACTTCATAGATAAGAGACAAACCACTAGGCTACAGAGTCATGTTAACTCTTTTGCTCTCTCTCCTACTTAACTGTTTGCTGAAAAGTGGAACATTTCAAACAACCAAGATGAAAACCTTACCCTGAGGTCCTGTAGTCTGGGTTGATCTCAGGAGATACATCCTTCAGATTTTCTTGGATGGAGAACCTGCAGGTTCTGCCCGGGGGCTTTGCTTTGTGAATACAAGTGCCAAGACTCCTTCCTGCCATGCCTTGAAATAACCTGTTTGCTTTTTGAAAGGAGCCCAATTCCAGGAGAAAAGTCAGGGTGGCAAATTTTGGGGCAGGACAAGGAGTCTATTTCGGTGCCCATTTTTTTCCTATTGGCCACATTAAAGAGCTCCCCAAAAGTCTTTGCTTCCATTATTTCCTTAAATACTCTGCACTGTGCAGGGCTTTGCTGGGTCTTACCTCTAGACCGTCGCCACAGAAGCTTTGTTCTAAGTCTTTCCTGCGGACAAAACCCAAAGTGCTATTTTCACTGTAAATGCCATATCACTGAGAAGTCAAGATGATTTTTACCTTTCATGAAATTTGCTGATCATTTATAATTTTTAACGTTTTTCAGTTACTGCTAGGCCTAATTGAATCCAAAGTCCCGAGGAGCAAATGCTCCATAACCCCCTAACTACTTCCTTGTCCCATCAGCTCCAACCTGGATTATCTTTAAACTACCCACAAGTAAATGGAAATGGTTTCTCTGAAAGACCAAGAAGACAAATACTTAAATGAGGTGATAAAATATGACAGACTCTGCAGCACTGTTGATTCATTCCTACCTCAGATGTGTTTCCGAAGTACAACGATAGCACGTTAATCAGAAAGTCTTCTCTAAAATATTTTATTTCTGTTATAAAACTGACAATCTATTTAAGAAAAATTATTAGTGCTTAAATGTGCTTTTAAACCACGTTAAATTCTTCGTTAAGAACTATTTTCTTCAGTGTTAATACTTTCTTTCAGCACTTAGGGGGAGAGAACTGAGTTGGTACCCTTCCCTAAATTTGCTTTCGCTGAAGTCTTTGAAAGGACTAGTCTTCAATACTGCCCATCCATAGCATTAAAAAAAATCAGGATCCAGCACCCTCAAATCACTTATATATATATACACACACATCTATATTTTTCTTATAAGGCTTTTTGGTTTTGAGCCCTTGAGTCACGTATGCTTCATGTCACAATCCTCAAACTTTCATTAGTTTATAAATGAAAGCTAATATTTCACTTACTTTATAATCACAGTAATTATGGCACTATTAAAAAATCCAAATATTGTGAGACTTAGTATGAAATCACAAGATTGGGCAACAGTTTCTCTACATTTTTTCTCATTGCCTATAGGGTTCTACGTTGTTTTTAAAACTGAGCCCGCTCCTTCTTTCATTGGACCTTTTTTGTTAACTGCAATAGCAACAAGGTCAGGACGTACGTCATGGATTGCACTTGTCTTTCTTTTCAAGAATTTGTTGAGGAGAGACGAAGCCATCCATGCTTCCTCACCTGTACACACCACCACAGCAGTCCTCAAGTGTCCATCTTTTTCCTAGCAGTTTCTCTAAGGGAAGACTATATATAGAAGGAAAAACAGGTGGTAAGAGAAAAAGTACGAAAAAACCCATTGCTTTTCTCCCTTGACTAGTGAAATGTGTGCTCTGTCAGGGACCAGCGGCCCCCGTTTGCAATGTAACCAGAATCAGGAGCTGGCTCAGGCCATGTTTACACCATTGGTAGAGCCCAGTGAAAAGGTCTGGCGTTGAGAAGGAGCTGGCTCCGGAACCAAAGGCAAAATAGCCAAGTCAGCGTGCTTCTGTTTCCATGCCAATTAGTCCTGCTGCAAGGACTAATTAACCCAGAAGGAGGTTAACAATAGTAACAACTCTGCCGCCTCCACCCCAACCGAGGCTTTATGCAAAGTTAAGAGCACCCAGAAGCTCACAGGCAACACAAGAGTGGGCCAACAGCTCTCACCCGACCTACCTTTGGCACCAGCGCAGTTTCCCTTCGTTACCGCCCCGGGTAACGAGCCCGGCCACACACACGCTTTGAAGCCAGGGGAGGTTTCGCCTGGCGAAACACGACGATCTAGATGTGTGCTCATGGCATCCTCAGGCCCGGCTGAAGGCAGCCTCAGGCCCAGCACCTGTAAGTGTTCACCACACGCCCCCTCCTTGGCCAGGGACCCCCTCCGGCCCTGTGCGGGTCAGGGCCCGGCTCCCAAACCCACCTCCCGCTCCCGCCCCAGCGGCCTCCCCCCGGGCACGGCCCCCGGGACAGGCCGAGGGGCCGGTGGGCGCAGGCACCCGCCTTGGGGCAGGCTGAGGGGCCGGGGAGGGCCCAAAGGGCTGAGGCCAGGCCCGCGCCCCCTCAGCCCGGCCCGGCGCCGGGCAGCCCCCCCTCTCACCAGGCTGCAGGGGTAGGGGGTGTCCCGGCGGGCCGCCGCCCGGATCCCCTCGCCCTCCCGAAGAGAAGAAGCCCCGCGGGGGCTGCGAAGGGGGCACCCCCGCCTCAGGGCAGCCGGTGGCGTGGCCAGCGGGGCGGGCGTGCCCCGAGGCGGTGCCGGGGGAGCCACCGCCTCCCGCTACCGGCCCCGCCGGGCACCGTCTTCCCCACGGCGCCCCCTCCTCGGGCTCTCCGCCGGGAGGGACGGCAGCGCCCTCCCCTTCTCCCCTCCCCTGCTCTTCCCTCCCCTCCCGGCTGGCGGGAAGGCGGCAGGGCGGGCGGCGGCGTGTGGGGACGGCGGGCGGCGGGGAAGCAGGCGGCCGGGCTCCGGCGGAGGGCGGCTTCCTCCGGGGCTCGGCGGCGTCCGGCC